>JARFJB010002536.1:130000-265000 GCA_036346205.1 Vesta saturnalis
CGCACACGTACAGGCACACGCAAACGCACACGCACTCTCACACGCACACGTACACGCAGACACACACGCACACGCACACGCACACACACACGCACACACACAAACACAGAAACCCACAAACACACAAAAACACCAACACAAACTCACAAACACACAAACACACAATCACACAAATACACAAACATACAAACATACAAATACACAAACACACAAACATACAAACAGAAAAACATACAAACACACAAACACATAATCACGCAAACCCACAAACAGAAACACACAAACACACAAACACACAGACACACAAACCCACAAACACACAAACACACAAATACACAAACACACATAAACACAAACACACAAACACACAAACTCACAAACACAGAGGCACAGAAACACGCACACCAACACGCACACAAATACGCACAAAAGCACGCACACGAATACGCACAGAAACACCACGCACGCAAGCACGAACGCACGCACACCCGCACGCACGCAAGCACTCACGGATCACGCACGCACGCACGTACGCAAGCACACGCATACGTACACACACACACACACACTGCGCACACACACGCACACATACGCTCAGAAACACGCACACTCACGCACACACGCACACAGCACGCGCGCGCATGCAGGCACGCATGCACGCAAAAACGCTAGCAAGCAAACACGCAAGCACGCCAGCACGCACGTACACACGTACAGACACGCACACACCCGCGCACACACGCGTACACACGCACACACACGCACAAACGCGCACTCACACGCTCACACACACGTACACGGACACGCACACTCAAACGCTCAGACACACGAACACGCACACGCACACGCACACCCACATGTACACGCACGAGCACACGCACACGCACCCTCACACGCTCACGCACACGCACAGGCACACGCACACACACACGCACATGCACACGCACACGCCCACGCAAACGCACACGCGCACGCACACGCACACGCACACGCTTACGTAAACGCACACGCTCTCGCACACGCACATGCACACGCAAACGCACACGCACTCTCACACGCACACGTACACGCAGACGCACACGCACACGCACACGCACATGCACACGCACACGCACACGCACACGCACACACAAACACAGAAACCCACAAACACACAAAAACACCAACACAAACTCACAAATACACAAACACACAATCACACAAATACACAAACATACAAACATACAAATACACAAACACACAAACATACAAACAGAAAAACATACAAACACACAAACACGTAATCACGCAATCCCACAAACACAAACACACAAACACACAAACACAGACACACAAACCCACAAACACACAAACACATAATCACGCAATCCCACAAACACAAACACACAAACACACAAACACACAGACACACAAACCCACAAACACACAAACACACAAATACACAAACACACATAAACACAAACACACAAACACACAAACACACAAACTCACAAACACAGAGGCACAGAAACACGCACACAAATACGCACAAAAGCACGCACACGAATACGCACAGAAACACGCACGCGCGCCTACGTGTGCAAGCACGCAAACACGAACACACGCACGCACGCACGCAAGCACGCACGCACGCCCGCAAGCACACGCATACGTACTCACACATACACGCGCACACACACGTGTGAGTGTGCGGGCGCACGCGCACATGCACACGCACACTCACGCGCACACGGACACGCACACTCACACGCTCAGACACACGAACACGCACACGCACACGTACATTCACGCGCACACGCACGCGCACACGCGCACGCGCACGCACGCGCACCCACACACTCACACGCACAGGCACACGCACACGCACACGCACATGCACACGCAGACGCACACGCAAACGCACACTCACACGCACACGCTCACGCACACGCTCACGCACACGCACACGCACACGCACATGCACACGCACACGCACATGCACACGCACACGCACACGCACACGCACACGCACACGCACACACACAAACACAGAAACCCACAAACACACAAAAACACAAACACAAACACAAACTCACAAACACACAAACACACAGTCACACAAATACACAAACATACAAACACACAAATACACAAACAGACAAACACACAAACACACAAACACACAAACCCACAAACTCACAGACAGACACAGAAACACACAAACACACAAACACACAAACACACAAACACACAAACACACAAACACACAAACACACCAACACACCAAAACACAAACACACAAACACGCAAACACAAACACACAAACATACAAACACACAAACACACAAACACACAAACACACAAACACACAAACACACAAACACACAAACACACAAACACACAAACACACAAACACTCAAACACACAAACACACAAACAAACAAATAGACAAACACACAAACACACAAACACACACGCACAAATAGAAAACAGCTAGTCCGGTAAGTAGCACGAGAACCAAAAATCGCGTAGCGAGCTATCTAAAAATACGATGTGACTGAATTGAGTAAATATATATATATATATATATATATATATATATATATATATATATACAGGGTGTCCGGATGTTATATTGATATAATAACTAATGCGTACACGTACACGGTAACACGGTTAGGTTTTGTGTTATGTCAGATGTCGATTATATTGAATATTCTATCAGTTCTCTCACTACAACGAACACCAACTGTGATTTAGTATTATTTTTGCCTGCCTAGTCGGAAAACGAATTGTTTCCGGACGCATTTTCGGTCTTCATATGTCCTATTACAGAACCAAGGCACAAAAAATACATTTCTATAAGTAATTTACTATTATACTGTATTGTGCTAACAATAATAAAATACGTAAGCTTTCATTTTAAGTTTTAAAAAACAAAAATTTACATTATACGTTGAACTAAGACAAAGAACAGATCGATAGATTAGTAGCTATTCTCTAACTTTCAAGAGATCATTTTAGATATATTTAAAATAAGATTTGAAATACTTTTCGGAAATATGCAGTTAATATTGTTAATACTATTAATCATAATGTCAACGTTAGATAAGTTAAAGGAAATTATCCATAAAACGGAATAGATTGCTTCCAATTTCATTATATACATGATAACTTTTATTTCAAAACTTTTGAATTAGCATTATGTATCAACTCCAATAACATAAATCTAAACTCAACAGGTATACGAAACAGGATGGATTGGAAGTTAAGTTTTACACATTTGTCTACTTTTTATTTATGTTTAGGTACTGACGTAATCACAAATAGCTTTAACTCTTTTTCTACATTTCAATTCTTTGCTTACCAATTGTGATGCACGAATCGAACAGCATGGTCAACCACTGTCAGTGGTATGGAGTGGAAACTCCTTTTCGGATGCAATGCTAATGCCCACTACACCGTGTGCGGTAAGAGTGGTAAAAACAAAAGAGGCAAATCTTTCCTCGAATACTTCATTAGTAATAATCTAGAGATATCCAACAAAGGTAACAAACCAAACTTTTATTTACATAGGCACAAAGGGAGGTAACCGACATAACTTTTAAATCTATAGTCTCTCGATGGACTCTCTCCCTCCGACCTTTGATACATTTATGTTAAAAGTTAATAAAACGAAAGCAGCACTGATACACATAAATCCAAAACTGATCCACTAAGATCTGTATAGAAACAACCTAAAGACGGTCGTGGAGCTGTACCGTCTGAGCAATAGTCATCGGAAGTATCTACGAAGAAATCTATCACCTGAAAGAGGCAACGATGCACTGGTGACTGGAGGAATGACTTTCCATTAAGGGCACAGACCAGAGATTTTTTATCAAGGCAACTGGCGACTAGAGCTCGTACTGAACATTATTCACTGAATACAATAAGTGCGATTATAAAGGCGAAATGAGAATCGTGGAAGCCATACTGAGAAGAAATTAAGACAATCTCAAAACTCCAAAAGGAATTAAAGAAAGGAACACTCATTTTTTCCGAGGTCAACAATCCTCAAGAAGACGTTTGAATGCAAATCAACACCTCTGGAACACATTCTAAGTGGCAATACAGGGGACTAAACTCTTTCCTTTCATAATTGTTCTAATTAAATTTAGACTGGCAGCGAAAGATTTCCAGCCATACAAATCTTTTGGTATAAATGGAATCGTTCCCATTCTTTGAAATAAAGTATTGACCTGTTAAGTTCTACGCTAAGGGTAAGTATTATACTTCTGGCGTGAAGAGAAAATTATATTTACACTAAAGTTTGGGCGAGATGTATACGCCAGAATCAGCGCACACCAATGCGCATTTGAAACAAGACAATCTAGTAAGCTAGTCCTACAACGAGTAGTAAACTTTGCTGAAAGGGCAATCTTTTGCAAGAAGATAGCTATTGGGGTGCTCTTAGACATTCGATCAACACTGTATAAGAGAATTAGGGAGAACATTCTATCATGCGTGGATAAACTTGACAGAACGATAACTGTAAAACGGTTGATGCTGCGCGTGGGTCCTACCAATAGCCACTGCTATGGCTCATGATTGTAGATAACCTGCTGAGAAGGTTAAATGGGTTATACGGATGACGATTGTGGAACGAGAAAAATATTAAACCGTATAAAATGTGACGATGCAAGGAGGTTTAAACGTAGTTAAAATCTGGTGTAAAGAGGAGAGATAATCGGTCAACTCGATCAAAACCAATCTAATTAGGTTTACGCCTAAAAAATGTTCGGCAAACAAAAATAATATAGGAATGAATATTTAGAAAACTGTTACGAGTAGTTGGAAAAGTCAAACATTTGGGCGATCAAGGACTAACTTTTAATACAGAAGGTACCAAACAACGCCACGCAGTCACTATAGGCCTGTAAACGGGCGCTAGGAATCAAGTGAATCTATTTTCAACACCCGAGGAAAAAAGTGAGATGCTATAAATTTAATCTGTATATGCGGGTGGCATTTAATCCCCAAAACGGAGGAACCGATTTTAGTTTAGTTTGAAGATCGTTGACTCTTTTCTAGTTGATAAAGTGATAGCGGGTTTCCCAAATTTTTCAAAAATTTCCATTGATTGTTAAGAATGACGCTGAATAGACAAAACTCTGATAAAAACCAAATCATTATGTATGCGTTATAGTGCGTGATAGTGCAAAACCAAAACACTTACTCACTCTAGCAAGATACACCGAAGACTCTTCTTTTGAATTACGGCAGCAACAGCAACAACTGTCACGGCACCCTTAGAAGCTTGTCTAAATCAACCAGATTTAGATTTAATAACTAAGGAAGAAACGTTAAAAAAGGCATATAGACTACCACTTATTTCCAAAAAGGGTTCATTAGAATTAGGTACCCGACAGTCTTCTATGAAGACCCCTAGTATGATAACTGAGGAAATGAACAAAATAGCGTCACTCGCTAAGCTAATTGGTACAATAATTTCCAATAGAAATGACTGAAAGAGAAAATACTGCGAGACCAAGTTGAACGATATCGTGTATTACATAGATGGTTTTAAAACCAATAATGATTTGACCAGATGTTCAAACCAGGTCACTGAGTTTCTGCAAACCTGAATCAAACAACGATTACTTTAAATCGAAATTTACGCAATCCCTAACACCTCTTATGTAGGCATTAAACCCATGTGAGGAGAAAAATCTTGGTTATCGAATGTATGGCAATGGTAAGGACGTGTTACATAGTTACTATAGTACGTGCTCTTGGGTATGCGGGCATCGCAGGAAACTAGATTACAGAACAAAAAGCTGCAAGCTGCCACCATCAATAGAACCCGAACCAACGAGTGGAATTACACACGATACAGATACTGCAGGTAATGCTTAGCAAAAAGACGCTGATCGGAAACTATAAGGAAAGTTCAGTACAACACCTATCAAGTGGCCCAATTGATGAATAAACAGTACCAGTCTAAGTTAGTACTTATGAAAAAATGGTCACAGGCCACTTTAGCACGAATACAGATCGGTATAGCACTGGACTTACAGCTCGATATGCAAAAGCTGCAGTGAGAAAAGTGAGACTCCTTACCACATGGCTAGCTAATATAAGGCATCCATTAGGGCGGCTACACTCCTACATGGAAAAGAAAAGCTTAGATAAGAGAAAGTAATAAAAACGCACCTTCACAAAATCACGGCCCTCTTAAAAGACACTTCTTGAAGAGTAGACCTTTACAGGACACAATAAGCCAATACACCGCAGTATAGGGACCGCATAGGACCAACCCAGAACAAATTAAAGAAAATGACACCGCGCGGCAAAGAAAAACTGAATTTGTGCATCCGTTGCAATTTATTAGACACTTTTGGTTAATCCTTAAACTGACCTGATCGTATCACATCAGTGACAATTGGTTTCATTGTAAAGAACCAGCGTCCTGTACGTATGTGTTTTAGAATAAATTAGGTACGGACCATCCTGTATGTAAGATTTCATAAGTTTACGCGATATTGCACAACGAATAATTTATTCATCACCGTTGACGTGTATTTCTAAGAAACCGTAAGTTTCTGCACGTCAGAACGATTTTAACCAATCACATAACGGCCTTCCCCGCACGGTAGCCGCGAAGCCGCCCACAGATGCACCTTTATAAACTCATAACGCGCATAAGAAAAATATAGAATCGAAGTAGATTCAAGCCAAGCCGATATCCAGAAACCAGAAGCCGCCGCTCCGTTTGCTTAGTGTAAGCACCGACCTGCTAATTACAGAAGAGAATCGCAGTAGATTCAAGTCAAGCCGATACCGAGAAGCCGCCGCTCCGTTTGCTTAGTGTAAGCACCGACCTGTTATTCACCGACGAAGAGTCCTTCGCGACCTGGCGATAACGCGCATCACGACGCACCGGGCAACCTAAAGTTCAATTCTGTACTGCTATTGATAGACACGTAAGTTGTAAAATTATACAATCTAACCATTTACACTCATACACTACAGACCGTACATAATTCCGGGCTGAGCCTCCAGGAGTTATACAAAATACACCTAGAGTCACGCAGGGTAGATCCCAACGTAACTCGCCGATACAAAGTACACTAGCATCTAGAGTAGCACGCAGGGGTAACCCCCGACGTAATACCAAGTACACTAACACCTGGAGTGGCACGAAGGGTAGATCCCGTCGTCACTCGCCACTACAAAATACACCTAGAGTCACGCAGGGGTAGCCCCCGCCGTATCTCGCAAAAGACTTGAGGGTGAAGGGTTGTTACAGGGCTGTAAAGACCTACGACCTTTCTCTTAGTATATCCAGTAAAGACAGGCCGTCACCTACGTCTTCTGTGCATTACTGAAATCCCGCTCGAAACTCATACACTACCTACAAACAAATACAATAACCATACACACACAGTGTCTGTAAATCGCAGAAGAGTACCTCCATAACCTGTAGTATAAATTTGTAGATACATTTGTCGTCCACCGAACCATCGTAAATACCTGGTGCACGAACGTTTGTAAATAAATTAGAGAGTACGTAGACTTTTCTATCTTTACGTAAACCGATTAGAGTAGTTTTAAATATTAAGTAGTTTTTTTTATCCCTTGATTAATTATAAATAATTAGACTTAGTATAGAAATCAGTAATTAATTTAGTTAGATAAATAATCTAATTGCCTAAATTAAACCGGTAATAATTAAAGAAAGACAGCACCGAGATCTCGCCTTTGCATACGCGCATATTATTTCCCGGGAGTAGGACATACTTGCTTCAGCGCTCCAGAGTTACTAAAGTCTAAGTACGATATCGATTTTCTCACACCGACTCGAGTTCATTGCGCTGGCGCTTCGACCAACAACGATATCAAGAGTAACGCTCGCGCTACTGTACATGCAGGACCGTAATCTAAATTTTATCTCTTAGGTAAGGAATAGATTAAAAAGACTATCTTTGTTCACAGAAGCGACTTCGCACACAGTGACGGACCGCCAACCAGGAGAACCAGCCGCCAGACCCGGACAAAGAAGTTCGAAGTTCCCCCATACATTTTGTTAATTACCTTTTTATTTTATTGTTAATATTTCTTTAATATACATTTTTAAAAATGCTTTACGGTTTTTATTTAAGGTTACAGTGTTAAGCCCATCCAGTACTTACTACGAACCACACCCCGTTTATAGAATAAACCCGATTGAGCAAAGCCGAGGCAAAGTAAAACCGCGCTGGGTTACCAAACCAGAAGGGCGCAATATAAGTATAGCACCCAAAAGTAGGGGAGCATTATATCATTGTTTCACAAATGAAATGACTTCGAATTATTTTAAGTTAACTACCTCCTTCGCTAGATTAGTTGAATAGTTACCTAATAGTTTGTGTTGTCACCATGTTATGGAATAGGTTTTTTTTTGTTTCAGCAAGCAAGGCCTCAAACCTGATTTCGTAAAGACTTTGTAGGATTAGGCTTGATATCTATTGTATACCAATAAATTTTAGTATTAATTCAGTAACTTTACTACCGACTTTGACTTTTACTTTATGGTAACCGTAGTGTTTTAAGTATTGTTTCAACTACTTTACGTTTTACTGCAACACCCCCCCCCCAATCATCAGTGAGTTCAGGCGGCAATTTATTCTTTAATTAGCACACGCGAGGTCTAGTGCGAATTGACCGTGTAATGAAAGCTATTCTATAATGCTACGAAAGTAGCAATGTGGCGTTAAAATAATGTTGATAAAGTGTATATGGTCAACTTCCACGTAGAATCTATTTTAAGTAGACGTTAAAATAACGTTAAGTTGAGTGACTTTATTTCAATGTGTCACACAGAATGTTATTTCAACGTAGACTTTACGTGATATCCTTTCAGTGAATTGTGCGTTACATCAATAAAAGGTAAAACTCTCTTCCTAGGCGATACCACTGGCTACAGTTACATAGTAACATTTGTATTTGGAACAAAACATATTTTCAGTAATTTGTGTAGCGAAAAGGTTTGAAAGCGTCAAAAATTTGTAAGACGCATAACCGGTGAGTGCCTACCCTGTTAACTTTGTTTTTATTAGTTTTTAGTTGTACCGATAGCTCGTACTTCTACTACAAAGAATACAGAGGCTATAATCAACTGTTAGTGTAGATAAATAAATTTTGTACGCCAAAATGATATTTTGTTTATGATTCTTTAAATTTTGTACCGTATAGCTACTCTATAGTTTCTTGTTGCCCTCAGATCACGTTTGTTGGTGATGGTGAATATCGTGGAGGTGTAGGGGTTGTCAAGTGTAATTGGTTAACTCCTTTAAAAAAAAGTGTTGTGGCCTCCTTACAAATCCCAAGCTTCATATACTAACGTAATAAAGGAAATGAAAAGCCCAGTAAGTAAATGGAAGCTGTATCCTATTAAAAGGATCTTCTTTGAAGCAGGATTGTAGTTTGTATTGATATTATAGTTACTTAACCTCAGTTGCATTTTCATTGGTAGCTGCTAATCAAAAATTGTGATGATATCTTTACTTACAACTAGTAGGAGCAATCACTACCAATTTTAGTTGTCGACCACAATTGCAACCGATTGCAAATCGAAAAAAGTTTTCCTCTAAGTTTGAATAGGACAAAGCTAAGCGAATGAAGGTGAAATTATATATTGATTATGATAGCTTAGTTTGTAGCATTCTTTTTTGCTGTCAGAGTAGCCAGGAATTAACACAAAATTTTATGTAACACCCAATATGCCGAACAAACTATAAATGAGTAAACACACCGTATGGGAAAGTTTGTATTTAGTATTATAAGTATAGAAATAAAATTATCCCTCTAAAAATAATTAATCCAAGATCAACCCCGTAAAAATAAATACTGATAAGGCATTGTATAAAGTAATGCAAATAATTAACCTGTAAAATGTTATGTAATAAATTGTGAAAGAAAAGTAATTTCAAATACTTCTTGTGCTGTAAATAAAGTTGTTTTTATAAGAAACTTAAAAGATATGTTAAATGTGGATACTATTTTTTTTTTATTACCTTTCAATTAAAAATATGACTAATGTTAGCGTAAGATAATTTATTATAATGTACATCTGGAATGGAAAAATTATAAACAAGCATTTTAGATAAATTTAATTTAGTAACATGTAAACGCCATCATTCAAATAAATAAAGTTCGATTCCGACAAATATAATTAATCAATACTAAATTGGCAAAATAATTAAAATTAAGACCGTTTGATAATTTTTTAGTCGACGGATGTATGTTGTTGACAAATAAGAGAGTTTGATTTAATGACTCTCAATGGTAATAACCCAATTAAAATGTTAAATAACCTGTATAACGTATTCCAAAACAACTCTTAGATAGTACAAGTAAAATTTGTGTGTTCATCTATTCGCTATTCTGTAAAGCACAATGTCTAATTGAACCAAAGAGAGCTTGTATTTGTTAGAAAACCTTCATCAGTCAGCATTACTTAAAGATCTGTGTTTGTAAAGAGGGAAATTGCGAACTGCGTTACTCGCTAACCGTCCTTTCGCCCAAAATAATTTAAGCTAAGTAAAAAGTTTCCAAAAGGGTCTTAATCTGTGTACCGATGGAAGCTGACTGCAAGCCTCACTTGCAAGCGGGAAATAAATACGCCTAAAATATTGTTAATTGTTAATATTAACAATATATATATATATATATATATATATATAACATATGAAAATGTAAACTTTCACCATTAACACTCATAATAAAATACTTATCTTTTTGGGATTTTTTTAATAATATAATCAATATATATATATATATATATATATATATATATATATATATATATATATATATATATATATATATATATATATATATATATATATATATATATATATATATATATATATATATATATATATATATATATATGGCCATAAATTGTTCATTTATTCTTTATATACCCACATTTGTATTAGATTACCCATCATTAATGTAAACGTTTTTGGAAAATCGCCTTAGTTAATAGCGAAACCTCATCAATTCAAATGATTCTTTTTAGCATGTTGAACTAAATCTAAAAGGATTACTTTATATGGATAAGCGATATGCAGACATACAGGGTGTTACGGTTAAAATTGTAATTTTAAGGGTTTGATTCTACATCTAAAAGTATGAAAAGAAGTTCATATAAAATTGTTTTCTAAAGCACTTACATCATGGGCGTTCGAGCGGGCAAGCCTTTCTTTAGAGAAAAAACTGCAGGCCACTCGCTTTCTTAAGGCCAGATTAATACCGCTTAAAAAGTGCCCCTGGGACCTTTTTTCAACGCACCGCTTCCAAAAAAAAAATTATTTTATTAAACAGTACAACAATAAACTATCCTCAGAATGATTTTAATTTTATTATTTTGTTTGTAATAATTTTTTAGAAAATAATGTATTAAATTGTAAATTTAAATGAAAAGCTGGAAACGACTTCCTTGTTGTTCAATACATAATCCAAATTACCTTCGCATATTTCTTCTGAATATCTTAGGCCTTTGGCGCAGTATTTCACAAGCATTGGTAACACGTTCTGTAAATGTGGCTCCATTCGCTACAGGAATGGCATACATCAATACTTTAGATGCTACAAGCGATAGAAAACACAAAGATTTAAGTCTGGGTGCCCAAGAAATACGTCCGCCTCGATCGATCCAATTTTCCTTAGATTGTAACGTTTAAATAATCTGTTAACTCGCGATTAAAATGAGCAGGCGCTCCGGCGTGCATAAACTATAAATATTACCTAAGATGGCACAGCCTCTGGTAGGTTGGGTAAATTTTCTTCTAGCACATTCAAGTAGGTTTCTCCGTCTGATGTTTTGGATAGTTGGGTTCAATCAAATAATTTTATTCCTGTCCACACATTGATTGAATACTGCTGCAGGTGTGGCGACTGATGATTTTCATCCGCCCGATAATGTTCATCGTGGAAATTAAAAGTTCCATTTTTTGTAAACTAAGTTTCGTCCGTGAACAAAAACCAAAATATGTTCCTCACTTTGGCAGCTGGGCACTTTTCGTTTTAGTTGGACAAGAAACATAACATTTACAAAAAATGCCAACCATTTTTCTAAAAAAGTTTGAGTCGCACGTTTTAATCAGAATTTATCTGGCTATAAGAAAGCACACTCATTTTTTGCAAAAATCAGTGGCGTACAGTTTTTCTCGTTAAACATAAAAGCTTGCTGGCACGACCGTCACTGATGTAAGTACTTTACAAAACAATTTTGTACATATAAATGTCACCTATAATGATACATTTGCGTGTATCAAAATTCATCGCAATATCTCAACGGGTTCTCGATAAATATAAAATAAACTATTAAAGATGGAAAGGCTTAAACACCCCGAATCACGAAAACGGAGCATTTTCGGACCCATATTTTTAGATGTAGGGTCAGTCCTTAAATGTTGCCCATTTTATCATGTAACACCCTGTAAATTACGAGTACCGCAGTGAGCACGCGTACAACCAATACACTCACACATGCGCACTCGCACAACTGATACCGCAAATACGGTTCAACTAAATTTAAATTTAAATTGATATTACATATATTAACCACAGAAATACAAACTTTTATGTGATATAATGTTTCAAACCGGGATTATACCCGGGCCATCCAACAATTCACATAACAACTGGAATAACTTTCAACCGATGCCAACGATTCAAAATCAGCTACCGCAAATGCCAAGTTATGTTAACCAGATAAGTCAAACTCAATCTACTAATCAACTAATGCCTCAAATATATCCAAATCAAAATGCGTCATTCCAATCCTATCAAATGTATCCACCTTTAACACCTACAAATATTCCAAACACTACTATAAATTATCCAGTTACTTACTCTCAGCCTATGCAAACTAGCCTAAACAATGAAACCGACGATGACGAAAACACAAACGACGAGCAAGAAACTACCACTACCAAACATCCCTGGCAAACTATAACCAAAAACGGAAAAGATTTGCATCAACGCCAAACGATAATACTACTCCAACAAGGATCAACAATAGATTTCAGCCACTAACTGAAAACAGCTGCGATGATTCAACCAACAGAAGCACCACAAATGCAAACAATAACAATTGAAAACCCAATCCTTAGATCCCAACCCCTCCCGTGTACATTTACGGAGTTACAAATTTCAAAGATATGATTGACAGCCTAAACAATGTCATCGAAAATGAAAGATTTTACGCAAAATCGTTATCAGATAATACCGTTAAAATAAATACGAAAACTATTGATGCGTACAGAAAACTAATTACTCATCTGCGCGATGAAAATATTGTGCATCACACGTATCAAGTCAAGCAAGACCGAGCCTACAGGGTAGTTATACGTGATCTTCACCACTCTATTCCTCTCCAAGATATCAAAGACGAGCTACAAAAATTAGGTCATACTGTACGAAACCTAATAAACATCCGACATAGGGTAACCAAAGATCCATTACCGTTGTTTTTCATAGATCTTGAACCTAAGCAGAATAACAAAGAAATATATAAAGTGGAATTCTTACAAAATACAAAATCAGAGTTGAAGCACCACGTATTAAAAACAACATCATCCAATGCACACGCTGTCAAAACTACGGACACTCCAAAAGCTACTGCACTAAACCTTATAACTGTGTCAAATGTGGGGGACCTCATGCCAGTACAACTTGTCAAAAGACCAGGGACACGCCAGCCTTGTGTGTATTATGTAACGGAAACCATCCCGCCAATTACAAAGGATGTACTGTGTACAAAGACCTAAAAAACAGAAATCTGCCTAAACAGCCAACCTCCAATTCACACCCTTCACATCCATCAACCACTCACCAATTCGTTCCAAACCCCTCTCAACCTATTCCCAACCCACATTCAGCTCCTTATTCCCAAATCTTGAGTAGAAAACCCAGCACTAATGATGACATTACAGACAAACTCACATCCTTCCTGAATGAATTCAAAAATATGTTTTCCCAACCACTCAATCAGAACAGCATGATACTGTCCATGCTCACCACTGTGATAAACAAAATAACGCATTAATGGCTACCTCAGTAAGAATTGCAGCTTGGAATTCAAACGGACTAAAAAATCATATCTCCGAAGTAATAATATTTCTAAATTTTAACAAAATAGACATACTACTCGTATCAGAAAGCCATTCTACACTCACCACTAATATCAAAATACCACACTACAACGTCTACTATGCTAATCATCCAGATGGTACTGCTCATGCTGGAGCTGCCATTATAATCAGATCAGCCATCGATCATTATCAATTACCGGCCTTCTCAACAAATAAAATCCAATGTGCCCTAGTCAAAATTAACTTATTCCCTTGGCCACTGACGGTAGGAGCAATATATTGTCCACCTAGACATGCCATCACCAGCGAAGAATTTGAAGATCTCTTACTCCCACTCGATCCTCGCTTCTTAGTGGCAGGAGACTGGAACGTTACACACCGCCTGGGGATCCAGGCTTATATCACCTAAGGGGAGAACACTGTTTCATACTATTCAGAAGAACAAACTAAGCTACTTGTCAACTGGCGAACCAACTTATTGGCCAGCAGACCATAGAAAAATTCCTGATCTGCTCGATTTCGCGATCACCAAAGGCATTATTTGGAAAACTCCATTACCAAAGTTATCCTCTGCCAAAACAGACTGGGACCAATTCCAGCTCCATATTAACGACACCATTAACTTAAGACAGCGAATGCACACCTGTAGTGAAATAGATGACACAGTAGAATACATTGTAACACTCATACAAGAGGCTGCTTGGCTAGCTACTCCAGTAGTACAAAAAATGGCACCCGAAATCCATAATATACCCCTTCATATAAGGCAACTTGTAAGGGTAAAACGCAGAGCCCGCGCCAAATGGCAACGATCCAGAAACCCTCGCGATAAGACTGTTCTGAATGCTGCTACCCACAGGCTTAGTAAAGCTATTGATGATAACAGAAACGCAACATTTAACTATTATCTCTCCAACTTATCGCCTGTGAATCACACCATCTGGAAAGCCACCAAAAAGTTCAAACGGCCAATTACACCAATACCACCCTTAAGGAAGCCTGATGGAAGTTGGGCTCGATCCAATGTCGAAAAGGCAAATACTTTTGGAGCACACTTTGAACAAGTATTCACTCCCGTACACTCCAACGATATCAACTTCGACTCAGATATCGAGGAATATCTCACCTCCCGGGCAACTCTCTCTACCCCTGAGACCAATGTCCCCACGGAAGTGCGCAGACAAATTAACCTTACCAACCCTTTTAAAGCGCCTGGCTATGACCTCATCACAGGAAATATTCTGAAGCATCTTCCCAAGAAGGCTGTAGTGCTCATCGCCACAATCTACAATCGTATGCTCAATCTTTCTCACTTTCCTATCCAATGGAAACTTGCGCTAATAACCACAATTCCAAAGCCAGGTAAACCCCGCAAGAAGCTACCTCATATCGGCCGATTAGCTTACTGCCGCTTCTCTCTAAAATATTTGAACGTTTATTGCTCCACCGAATCATAGAAGAAACTCCAATTGAAGAGATACTTCCTACCCATCAATTCGGCTTCCGGGAAGGCCACTCTACAATCCAGCAATGCCATCGCTTAGTAAACTACATCAAGGAAACCCTTGAGGGAAACGAATGTGCGCCTCAGTCTTTTTAGACATACAGCAAGCATTTGATAAAGTTTGGCATTCCGGCTTGCTCTATAAAGTCAAAAACAAACTCCCTCATCAAATCTTTCTTCTTCTTAAATCTTACCTAACCCAACGATATTTCCAAGTCCAGTTCCATGGCGCATTGTCAAATTATCATCCTATCCACTCTGGCGTTCCGCAGGGCAGTGTCCTCGGTCCCTTTCTTTATATCCTTTACACTGAAGACATACCTACAACAGACAATACCCTTATCGCTACCTTCGCTGACGATACAGCAATTCTCTCATCCGATACTGACGCAAATCAGACTTCTGAAAATATCCAGCTTCATCTAAACCTTCTACAAAGCTGGCTGGATCGCTGGAGGATCAAAGTAAATAGTGCTAAATCCTCACAAATTACGTTCACTACCAAACATTCTACCTGCCCTCAAGTTACCATCTACGATCAACCTATTCCCATGTCAACAGAAGTAAAATACCTTGGTCTACACTTAGACCAACGACTCACCTGGAAAGCCCACATCAAAGCAAAAAGACAACAACTTAATAAAAAGACTAAAATATGTACTGGGTGCTTGGCGCAAATCTCAACTGTCCATAGAAAACAAGCTCCTCCTCTACAAGGTCATCCTTACTCCTATTTGGTCCTATGGAATTGAGCTGTGGGGATGCAGTAAACCGTCAAACACAAAAATTCTCCAGTCCTACCAATCAAAAACACTCCGTGCTATAGCTAACGCTCCCTGGTACGTGAACAATCAAACTCTACACAAAGATCTCCAAATTCCCTTCATCACAGAAGTTATCAGAAATTCAGCTGCCAACAGTAAAGCACGCACTCTGGAACATCCTAATCAACTCATTGCCGATCTCTATTCCCAACAGCCTGAAGTTAGAAGATTAACCAGACTCTGGCCTGAAGATCTCATTTAGTGAATCTTGGTGACCCGTCGCTGGATGGTGCCCACCTCATGTTATTACCTACTTTGTCATATTATTTACTTATTACTCACTAATGAGTAGATTGTAAAATAGCAAGTTAAAATAAAAAAAAAAAAAAAACATTAAGACGCCCATTCGTGCACACATATTCTCTATAAAGGACCGCCTGAAACGACGCTGCGTTTTCACCAACCACTGCCCTATAGGGACCGCCGTTTTGACACGCTGAACTAATATGAATGATGACGTTGAAATTGCATGAGCTCTAAGGTACGCTTACATCGAAGTGACGTAAATTAAACGTTTGATATATGTGAGTATTACGTGACTTATAGACGTTGATAAGTAGTTCTTGCTCAACTTCACTGTTACACTGTTACGTAAATGGAACGTAAAATTTTCGTCATTAATGACGTTATATCAACCAAACAAGACCCTTCTATTCAACGTTCTTTCAATGTGTATGGCGCTCCCTAGCTCTAATGTCTTCCTGTTTAGCTACCTATTTCGCTTCAACCTCTGCTGCACTAAGTTATCGGTGGTTATCTAGTGTATTCTTCAGGCTGATTTTCGGTTTAGTACAAGGAGTAGATTTTGGCATATCTGGAAAGATTTTCACGTAACACATTAATGTGAATATTAACATTTAATTACAATTATATTTTATTACAGATGTATTTCAATAATTCATTTTGTTTCCAATGACAACACGTTTGTGGAACAAATGTGTTTTTCGGTCTGAAACCGTTCAAGTGAAATATTGAATTTTGATACAGAATGAAATAGATATTTGACATTGTTATTTGTTGCTCAAATTATTATAATATAACGTATGAAGATAAAAATTCGATTTTACTCACATCTCAACTTTGCTTGCTTACCGAAAAATTTAACTGCTCTTCACAATTCTCTATAAAAGAACTGTAGTTTAAAGTTTTCCGATAGCTTCAATAATAAAAAAAGTTACGGTGACTTTTACGAAAGGTCATTTCAAGTTACAACTTCAAAACAAATAAATGTATCAAATTTTCATCATAGTACCTGTAATGTAAAATATCGAAATACGACCGAAATTGTGTTTCATAATAATTTTTATTAAATCGTATTATTTTACATTGAAAGAAAATTGTTCGTAACATCTATAAACGGTATTTTTACACAGACAGTTACTGTACCCATATTTTTTACTATTATAATTAATTGCCACGTACCCTTTCTGAATTAAACGGTAACGAACTTGGTTATTAAGATGGATCAACGTTTATTACGTTAATGTGTACTTTTACATTTAGTAGGGCGGATTAGCATAACAATCATGCATTTCTGGAGAAAAGCATGAAACTTTCAGGAATTTATCTTTACCTATTAAAGAACGAATTTAGTCCTTGTGCCCATTTTTTAGACCCCCGGGGCCTCAGGGTGGCAGGGGGCCCTAATCATTGAAAATACCGGGTTTTCGCAAATTATTATGTTATTAGACCGTAAAATATAACCTAAATCATCAGTATTGTCCTAAATTTGCTACTTAACTCTTGAGAATAGTAAATTTACCAAGAGTAGTACTCCGGCACCTTGGGCGCCATCTTGGATTTTGACGTCGCAAGGGTGCCTCGCGTGGGAGACCATATTTTCTCTTATTTTTATGGTTTCTTTTTGAAGGCCTTTTTCAACCCCTATTTTATAATCGTCCACGTGTAGGACGTTTTTTCTACCCCTATGGTTTCTTTTCAGAGGCCTTTTTCAACCTTTTCACTCCTGATTATTTTTGGTTGTATTAAGAGCTTTTTTTGACAGTAATTTTGTACTTGCTCACGTGAGGGGCAGATGTAGGTTGGTCATACACTTGGGGTTGGTCTTGGAGCTTGCTTCTTGGGGCTGTGGCTGGACCTGATTGGTCTGGGTTAGTATTGGACTGGAGTTGGTCCATGATTTTTTGATGGTCATCTTTAACCCTAATTAAGACTCTTTGACAGTTGTATTAAGAGCAGTAGCCCTAGAGATTAGTGCAAATCACAGCATCCATACATGTATGGAAATTGCATAATTGCAACCTCCTAGATACTGTATCTAAAATCATGCAATTTCCAACATTGTATGCGAGTGCGTTAATACTTAACCAAAAAAGGTGACCATTAAAAGTCACCATAAAGAAACTCAACTCCAGACCAACCCAAGACGCAATCCCAGCCCAGACCAGTCTCAAGACCTAGTCAAAGCTCTCAAGACCAACCAAAGTCCAAGGATGAAAAATATGGTCTGCCCCATCACTTGTGACGTCAAGTACAAATTACTGTAAAAAGCTACTTAATACATGACTCAAAGATCAATCATGAGACTTATGGCTTAAATCCAAAGTCTTAGCTTTGCTCGTGTGTAATTAACCATTTAATTGAATCTCACGTAAGTTCACATTTTCTGCAGATTTTATCAAATTGGTGTTTATGAAACATCACATATCTGAAAAACATCCAAAACTAGATTGATAGGTGAGGATCTGAAATATGGTCTCGCCGACCGTGTGGCTACTCCTTGTGTACGTCAAACTCACTTTACGCGATATCATCTTCTAATGGACTCAAAGACTTCGGAATCCCAGAGACTTATGGAGGGGATGAACATCCAAAGTCTTAGCTATTGCTCGTGTGTACACTTAAGTATTTAATCCATATCTTTCGCCCAAGTTGATAATTTTTCTGCAGATTTACAGCAAACAGTTGTTGTCTTGTTGTGTACAGCCACAGGTCTAAAACTCCAATGTGAAACTAGATTGATAGGGAGGATCTGAAATTTGACAAGCCGACCGATAGTATGGCTACTTCGCGTGTACGCACTCACTTTACGTCGACTATCATCTTCTAATGACAAGATCTAGGAAAGTCACCAGAAAAGTTACTAGATTTCAAGGATTGGTAACATTGCCTATTTCAAGGCTGAAGACCACAGGTGTGTAACACTCTTCAAGGTCATTCATCCATGAGTCCTTCAAGGTCACTAGAAAAGTTACTAGATTGTTGATTGTCCTGAAGGTCATTGCCCTCAAGCAAGTCTATGCATGTTTCAAGGCCACGCCCTATTCTAGCTCAAGACCACAGGTGTGTAACTCTCTTCAAGGTTATGGTTGGTAAGCCTGTCTTCAGGTCCCGCTTCAAGGTCAGTCCTGAAGGTCATTGCCCTCAAGCAAGTCTATGCATGTTTCTATGCCCTATTCTGAGAAATCAAGAAGGTGGCCCATTGTTTAAAGTCTATGCTTTCAAGGTCAGAGAACAAAGACGATCTATTGTTGAGTCATTCTGAAATTCTAGGAAATCAAGAACAAAGACGATGCATTGTTCAACGGTTCAAAGTCCATGCTTTCAAGGCCACATGAAAGAACAAAGACTATCATTGTTCAGTTAGAAATAGATTGCTATCTCAATTCTAGGAAATCAATAACAAAGACGATGCATTGTTCAAAGCCTATGCTTTCAAGGCCACATGAAAGACTATCTATTGTTCCGTAAAAAATAGATTGTTATCTCAATTCTAGGAAATCAATAACAAAGGCGATGCATTGTCGACGGTTCAAAGTCTATGCTTATAATTTTCAAGGTAAATGAACAAAGACGATTCATTGTTCAGGTTGATTTATAAAAATAGATTGTTATCTAAATACGTCTCTTTCAAGAACAAAGGCATTGTCAACAATTTAAAGTTTATGTTTACAAGGTCACACCTCTGAGAAATGAACAAAAGCGATTCATTCTTTAGTTATAAAAATAAATTGTTATCTCAATTCTAGGAAATCAAGAATGAAGGCGATGTATTATCAACGCTTCAAAGTCTATGCTTACAATTTTCAAGGTAAAAGAACATTCTTCTGGTCGAGTTATAAAAATAAATTGTTATCTCAATTCTAGAAATCATGAATAATGTATTGTTCAAAGTCTGTGCTTATAATTTTCAAGGTAAATGAATAAAGACGATTCATTGTTCTGGTTGATTTATAAAATAGAGTGTTATCTAAATACATCTCTTTCAAGAACAAAGGCAATCCATTGTCAACGATTTAAAGTTTATGCTTATAAGGTCACACCTCTGATAACAAAGACGATCCATTGTTCAGTTAGAAATAGATTGTTATCTCAATTCTAGGAAATCAAGAGCCCTGAGGTGCATGTTTCAAAGCCACGCCCCCTCAGGTGGTCTAAACAGGTGGCCGTTCCCCTAAACAGGTAGCCGTTTCCTAAAACAGGTAGCGTTTCCTAAAACAGGTACCGTTTCCTAAAACAGGTAGCCGTTTCCTAAAACAGGTAGCCGTTTCTAAAACAGGGGTCCGTTTCCCAAAACAAATAGCTGTTTCGCAACCGTTTCCCCATGTTCAGGTCGAAAATAGATTGTTATCTCAATTCTAGGAAATCAAGAACAAAGGCGGTCTATTGTTCAAAGTCTATGCTTACAATTTTCAAGGTTAAAGAACAAAGACATTCCATTGTACAGGTTGAGTTATAAAAATAGATTGTTATCTCAATTCTAGGAAATCAATAACAAAGGCGATGCATTGTTCAAAGTCTATGCTTACAATTTTCAAGGCACATGAGAGAACAAAGACGATTCATTGTTTTGGTTGAGTCATAGCTTCTGAAATTCTAGGAAATCAAGAATAAAGGGGCCCATTGTACAAAGTCTATGCTTACAATTTGCAAGGTAAAGAACAAAGACGATTCATTGTTTTGGCTCTGTCGTAGCTTCTAAAATTCCGAGAACAAAGACGATGCATTGTTCAGACTGATTAGGTCATCTAACAAGTAAAATATTTTTATAAGACTACCACAATATACAGATTTAAGTATTATGGGATATAGTCACTTTTGTAATACCTCTGCTGGAGCATATCTATTTACTATTTGTTTTCACATTCAATTTCCTTCAACTGATTCTCGTTTAATGCGGACCACATCATCTTTCCTAATAGGTTCATTATATTGTATACTAGCCATACATTCAGCTTCCTTAAAAGTCTTCATATCAGGATCTACTTTGAGACATTGTTCGAGACTTATTACAATAAGCAATGTCACGCCTCCCAAGTGCCCTCAAGTGGTCTAAACAGCTAGACGTTTTCTAAAACAGGGGCCGTTTTCCAAAACAGACGGCTGTTTCTCAACACAGGTAACCGTTTCCCAAGGTTACATGAGAGAACATAAGCGTTCTGATTCCTAAAAATAGATTGTTATCCAGCTACCACCCACTCAATTCTAGGAAATCAAGAATAAAGGAGGGTCCATTGTTCAAGCCGACGGTTCAAAGTCTATTCTTACAGTTTTCAAGGTCACACCTATGAGAAATGAACAAAGACGATCCATTATTCCGTTATTCTAAAAATAGATTGTCATCTAAATACATCTCAATTCTGGGAAATCAAGAAACGCTTCAAAGTCTATGCTTATAAGGCCACACCTCTGATAACAAAGGCGATTCATTGTTGAGTCATAGCTTCTGAAATTCTGAGAACACACAGACGATGCATTATTCAGACTGATTAGGTCATCTAACAAGTAAAATATTTTTTTTATAAAACTTATAATTTATTAACCACAATATTCATCTATATATAGATAAAAGATCTTTAAGTAAATATACATATTAGGGGAAGTTTGATGTACTTTTTGTAATACCTTTGCTGGATCATATCTATTTTATTTATTATTTGTTTTTCACATTCAATTTCCTTCAACTGATTCTCGTTTAATGTGGTCCACGATACATCATCATCTTTCCTAATAGGTATTTTCATCGCTTCATTATAATGTTTACTGGCCATACATTCAGCTTTCCTTAACGCCTTCATATCAGGATCTGTGATCCTTTTACTTTGAGACATTTTCCGTGACTTATTACAAACCTACGTCTTTTAAACTTATATGCAAAAACACAAATTAAAATCTTTTAATTATACAGTTACGTAAATTTCAAAGTTAATTCCGAGAAATCTATTTTCAAGGTGATCCAACCTTACCTGACTATCAAATAGATTGTCAATGGCTATATAAATTTTCCAGGTCCTACAAATCAACCTACAGAGGTATCCTGATATATGACCGGTAAATCTATAATGAGGATGCCGATTGAAGCAACATCTTGATACGCTGCTTCTAAAAATTTTAGGTTGTCCACAGAAATCTCAAAGGGGTCCATTGTTCAAAGTCTATGCTTACAATTTTCAAGGTCACATGAAAATGAACAAAAGTGATTCATTGTTTTGGTCGAGTTATAAAAATAGTTTTATCTAAATACCCTTCGATTCTAAGAAATCAACTTTCAAGAACAAAGGCGATGTATTGTCAACGCTTCAAAGTCTATGCTTACAAGGTCACACCTCTGAGAAAAGAACAAAGGCGATCCATTGTCCCATCATAATTTTAAAGATAGATTATTATCCAGCCAACCTCAATTCTAGGAAATCAAGAACAAAGGCGATCCATTGTTCAAGTCGATGCCAGGATATATAAGTAACAGTGAGATCAGTCGGTTAGTAAGTTGTTAAACATGGAATTAGCAGGGTTAAACCAAAGCACCTATTGCAAACTCTATAAAAATACATGTGACCTAGAGATATCGAAAAATATAAAGTTATTAATGTTACAGTAATCAATACGAAGTATGGTGAACGTATAGTGTTAGAAACAGAGGAGTTTAAATGTGTTTTACCTCAGCGCTTTTACGAGTATTTCAAACAAGAAGAAAATCGAATTGAAGAATTTAAAACGATGCTAAACACAAAGGATGTATTCATGAGTAGTCTGGGTGCAGTCGGAAAACTAAACATAACATTTAGTGCATCCAACCGTATGTAAACATGCTCATTTCGAAATTAGTGTTTAGTTGTGGAAAAGTCATGCAAGCAGCAATAAAATCACTCCTGGAACGATGTTTACTGCCGGATACTTCATACCGCTGTAATAACAATATGATGATTAAAAAATAAATACTGTTGTTAATATGGTGTTCTTTTTTAAGACACGTAGATATCATCAGCCACCATTTGTCAAGGTCACGTCATATCACTATTCAGCGAAATAATTTTCATGGTCCCAATCCTGTTCAATCCATATTTTAACCCCGAATGCAACTGGTGCATCTATATAGGGATGAATAATTTTACGGTAAACCTAAAGTGCTGTGAAGAGCAATTAGATATTAGTCAAAGTTATGTGCGGTTTAACTACACATGCGTTCTTGTGCATTTTAAATTCTAAATTGTGTTTTGAAAATTGTGCATATGTTTTGCGGGTCACGCTACAGAGACAATGATTGTAATAGTTGATGTACAGGGATTCAAAACGGCAAAACATGTATTTACACCCAAAGAGCTAGCAATATACAATGGAAATCAAGCTGCCCATTTTGTGTTCAAACCACCATTTCCTTGGCACCTCTTAGATGTAGAATTTCAACGACAAGCTGTTTGGTTAATCAATAATCATCACTGCATCAAATGGGGATCTGGATATACCTCTACACATCTTTTTCCACATATACTTCGTGAACTAATATCGGTAACAGATCATGTGTACGTTAAAGGGCGAGAAAAGCCGATTACATTCGAAAACTGTTGAGACAGTCAGTTATAGAAATTGAAGAGCAACCATCTTTACCCAAAATGAAAACAACTTGTTTCTTTCATACACAAACCACCTGTAATTGTGCTTTGACGAATGTATACTTTTTGTATAATAACTATGTAAGACAATATCAGTAAAGGTTTCATAAAATGTGTGTGTACAAGTAAAGGAGGAAAAGTTTGTAATATTTACAATAAAACGCTATTATTTTAAGTGTATTATTTATATAAAAGCCCTCTGATGCAAACTATTTCTCAGGTTATAACCCAGCCTATCCATCTAGGTCAACAAGTCAACTTTTAACATTCCTTGGAGGTAAATTCTAGGAAATAGCAAATAAGAGTTCCTATTACTGAATTCTAACAATAGAATCAGTTCGTGGAAACAAGAGGGTTGTTGTCTATACTGAATGTTTATCAAGGTTCCTGTATTGGCTAAACGTTATGCTTACAGTATCTGGTTGTTGAAATTCTCAAGGTCTCCAAGAAATTTTCAAAGACCATATGTCCTACAGGCCGATCTTACCGACATCATCCGATCGAAATGTAGCCGAAACATGCAGGACCAATTCTAAACGGTCATGGAAACAAGAAGGGGTCTATGCTAATAAGCGTGGGCTCATATTATGGTCCGCCAGGATGTTCCCAAATACAGATAACCGTTTCAAAACAGGGAGCCGTCACTCAACACAGATTTTCAGAGCTATTAATCGTGATGGAGGCTAAATTGAACTAGGTCAAAACATGGAATCTGGTTGTGAGGGTTAGAAATCCCAATTGTGGAAGGTCAAGTATAATTCTTAGAAATCTGAAAGCAGAACTAGTTTTATATCATAGACAAAGCTAATCACCTGCCTTGAGGGTATTCTCTTCTCCCATAATGGTTCCTTATTGGCTATGCATATCTGGGTGTGGTTCGATATCCACCTTTACCGAAATCTCCCATAAGGAAATGGAACCCCTGCCGTACGTTGGGCTTTAAATTGGCCTATATACAACGTATAAAAGAAGATTTATTGGAAAAGATCAATGGCAGTAAAATGATCCTTAAATAAAAAGCAATTTACTGGTTTTAATGCAGATCGTTATTGTTTTTAATCATTAAATGGCGTTTATACATATGTGAACTAAAATTTCTTTTACTATAATGAAAAATACAATGACTTTCCTTTGTATAAGGGAGATTTAAATTGATTTTTTTTTTTGCAAGAACCTAAAAAATTAAATGTCAGCCCTATTCCTAAATTGGCTACCCTTGGACTTAAAAGAGTAAACAGTGACAGCTTGCAGTATAGAAATGGTGTTAATTTGATATAATTTTTATATAAAAGGTTAAGAAAATCGATTTATAGTTTTAATGTTGCAGAACGAAGGAGACCTGATCGTTTTTATATATGAATAGTTTTTATTGTGTGTGTTAGGCGTTAGAATGGGTTTTCATTGTGTTAAAGGATACAATAGACTTGCATTCATACAGAGCCATTCGTATTTGGATAACGTGTGAATGTTGTTAAATAACATTTGTAAACACGCTTTAATTATATGTAAAATCTACTTTAGTATACTTCATTGAATTAGATAATTTAAAGCTTACAGAAAGGTTTTATATACATTAAAAGAGTAACCTTTACTATGCATTCCTTAATGAACGTTTTTTTGAATTAATAACAATAATAAATTGATAATATAATTCCTATTAACGATGGCCATATTAACTTTTATAGATTACCCTCCACCTAAAAGTGTTTCTTGATTGTTTCAGTCGTATGCGTTTTATTGTTTTCAAGCTTAAGAATATTTTCATTAATATATCATTCAACTAATCATACAGGTAGGACAATTATGCTTAGTTACTGTCCTGGTATACTTTTAGTGCCTTAGATAATGTAATATATAGAATTATTATTATTGAAATAAAATATCCGAAAACTTTATTTATCTGCTACATTTGTAAAAAGTACTAGGTTAAGCAAGTGTACACAAATCACGCTAAATGTTTTGATGTAGTAAGATGATATCAACATAAGGTCAAAGAAACGTAATGGTTAAAGAGCTGTGTTTTAGTAAAGGAATGTATAACAATATATGTTTATATTAATAAAAATGTTTATTCTAGATTATTTATCCTAACTACATATCTCTAGACCATCAATAAAATTTCGCAATCTTTTAAATAGAATAAAATGAGATGTAAGTATATAGATGTTACACTTCTAGGTTTTGTAATGTAGTTAGCAGTTGTTGAGTTGTTTCTTTGCTCAGTCTAATGTCTTCTAATTGCTTGACTCAGCCAAGAATTGGTGACCAAAGGTAGAATACAGCCTTGAAATTTTATTTAGTACTCTGAGAATTGGTTTATAAGAATTAACACCTTAGCTCAGCCAAGAACCTTGAGGAATATACGTAACCAATGTGTATGATGGCCTCAATACAACTTTGACCTTGAAGGTCGGCAATGGATCCTTTTGTCCTTGATTTCCTAGAATTGAGCCTGAAATGATTGGGGTATCTAGATAACAATCTATTTTTTTGAATTATGACTCAGCCAAAACAATGGATCGCATTTGTTATTAGAGATGTGACCTTGAAGCATAGACTTTGAATAATGGATCGCCTTTGTTCTTGATTTCTCAGACTTAGCTGGATAACAATCTATTTTATAACTCGACCAAAACAATAAATCGCCTTTGTTCTTTTCTCAGAGGTGTGAACTTAAGGTACATTTTTTAAAAAATTACATGCAAGCCTATTGTATCCCCTTTAACACAATGAAAACCCATTCTAACGCCTAACACACAATAAAAACTATTCATATAAAAACAGTCAGGTCTCCTTGTCCTGCAACATTAATTTTTTTTATATAAAAATTACATCAAATTAACACCATTTCTATACTGCAAGCTGTCACTGTTTACTCTTTTAAGTCCAAGGGTTTTTGCTTATACAAAGGAAAGTCTTTGTATTATTCATTATAGTAAAAGAAATTTTTTTACATATGCATAAACGCCATTTAATGATTAAAAACAATAACGATCTGCATTAAAACCAGTAAATTGCTTTTTATTTAAGGATCATTTTACTGCCATTGATCTTTTCCAATAAATCTTCTTTATACGTTGTATATAGGCCAATTTAAAGCCCAACGTACGGCAGGGGTTCCATTTCCTTATGGGAGATTTCGGTAAAGGTGGATATCGAACCACACCCAGATATGCATAGCCAATAAGGAACCATTATGGGAGAAGAGAATACCCTCAAGGCAGGTGATTAGCTTTGTCTATGATATAAAACTAGTTCTGCTTTCAGATTTCTAAGAATTATACTTGGACCTTCCCACGAATTGGGATTTCTAACCCCTCACAACCAGATTCCATGTTTTGACCTAGTTCAATTTAGCCCATCACGATTAATAGCTCTGCAGGAAATCTGTGTTGAGTGACGCTCCTGTTTTGGGAAACGGTTATCTGCATTTGTGGGAACATCCTGGCGGACCATAATATGAGCCCACGCTTATTAGCATAGACCCCCTTCTTGTTTCCATGACCCGTTTAGAATTGGTCCTGCATGTTTCGGCTACATTTCGATCGGATGATGTCGGGTAAGATCGGCCTGTAGGACATATGGTCTTGAAAATTTCTTGGAGACCTTGAGAATTTCCAACAACCAGATACTGTAAGCATAACGTTTAGCCAATACAGGAACCTTGATAAACATTCAGTATAGACAACAACCTCTTGTTTCCACGAACTGATTCTATTGTTAGAATTCAGTAATAGGAACTCTTATTTGCTATTTCCTAGAATTTTACCTCCAAGGAATGTTAAAGTTGACTTGTTGACCTAGATGGATAGGCTGGGTTATAACCTGAGAAATAGTTTGCATCAGAGGGCTTTTATATAAAATAATACACTTAAAATAATAGCGTTTTATTGTAAATATTACAAACTTTTCCTCCTTTACTTGTAAGCACACACATTTTATGAAACCTTTACTGATATTGTCTTACATAGTTATTATACAAAAGTATACATTCGTCAAAGCACAATTACAGGTGGTTTGTGTATGAAAGAAACAAGTTGTTTTCATTTTGGGTAAAGATGGTTGCTCTTCAATTTCTATAACTGACTGTCTCAACAGTTTTCGAATGTAATCGGCTTTTTCTCGCCCTTTAACGTACATGATCTGTTACCGATATTAGTTCACGAAGTATATGTGGAAAAAGATGTGAGGTATATCCAGATCCCCATTTGATGCAGTGATGATTATTGATTAACCAAACAGCTTGTCGTTGAAATTCTACATCTAAGAGGTGCCAAGGAAATGGTGGTTTGAACACAAAATGGGCAGCTTGATTTCCATTGTATATTGCTAGCTCTTTGGGTGTAAATACATGTTTTGCCGTTTTGAATCCCTGTACATCAACTATTACAATCATTGTCTCTGTAGCGTGACCCCAAAACATATGCACAATTTTCAAAACACAATTTTAGAATTTAAATGCACAAGAACGCATGTGTAGTTAAACCGCACATAACTTTGACTAATATCTAATTGCTCTTCACAGCACTTTAGGTTTACCGTAAAATTATTCATCCCTATATAGATGCACCAGTTGCATTCGGGGTTAAAATATGGATTGAACAGGATTGGGACCATGAAAATTATTTCCCTGAATAGTGATATGACGTGACCTTGACAAATGGTGGCTGATGATATCTACGTGTCTTAAAAAAGAACACCATATTAACAACAGTATTTATTTTTTAATCATCATATTGTTATTACAGCGGTATGAAGTATCCGGCAGTAAACATCGTTCCAGGAGTGATTTTATTGCTGCTTGCATGACTTTTCCACAACTAAACACTAATTTCGAAATGAGCATGTTTACATACGGTTGGATGCACTAAATGTTATGTTTATTGTTTTTCCGACTGCACCCAGACTACTCATGAATACATCCTTTGTGTTTAGCATCGTGTTAAATTCTTCAATTCGATTTTCTTCTTGTTTGAAATACTCGTAAAAGCGCTGAGGTAAAACACATTTAAACTCCTCTGTTTCTAACACTATACGTTCACCATACTTCGTATTGATTACTGTAACATTAATAACTTTATATTTTTCGATATCTCTAGGTCACATGTATTTTTATAGAGTTTGCAATAGGTGCTTTGGTTTAACCCTGCTAATTCCATGTTTAACAACTTACTAACCGACTGATCTCACTGTTACTTATATATCCCTGGCATCGACTTGAACAATGGATCGCCTTTGTTCTTGATTTCCTAGAATTGAGGTTGGCTGGATAATAATCTATCTTTAAAATTATGATGGGACAATGGATCGCCTTTGTTCTTTTCTCAGAGGTGTGACCTTGTAAGCATAGACTTTGAAGCGTTGACAATACATCGCCTTTGTTCTTGAAAGTTGATTTCTTAGAATCGAAGGGTATTTAGATAAGAAACTATTTTATAACTCGACCAAAACAATGAATCACTTTTGTTCATTTTCATGTGACCTTGAAAATTGTAAGCATAGACTTTGAACAATGGACCCTTTGAGATTTCGTGACAACCTAAAATTTTAGAAGCAGCGTATCAAGATGTTGCTTCAACTGCATCCTCATATAGATTTACCGGTCATATATCAGGATACCTCTGTAGGTTGATTTGTAGGACCTGGAAAATTTATAGTAGCCATTGACAATCTATTTGATAGTCAGGTAAGGTTGGATCACCTTGAAAATAGATTTCTCGGAATTAACTTTGAAATTTACGTAACTGTATAATTAAAAGATTTTAATTTGTGTTTTGCATATAAGTTTAAGAGACGTAGGTTTGTAATAAGTCACGGAAAATGTCTCAAAGTAAAAGGATCACAGATCCTGATATGAAGGCTTAAGGAAAGCTGAATGTATGGCCAGTAAACATTATAATGAAGCGATGAAAATACCTATTAGGAAAGATGATGATGTATCGTGGACCACATTAAACGAGAATCAGTTGAAGGAAATTGAATGTGAAAACAAATAATAAATAAAATAGATATGATCCAGCAAAGGTATTACAAAATGTTAAGTACATCAAACTTCCCATAATATGTATATTTACTTAAAGATCTTTTATCTATATATAGATGAATATTGTGGTTAATAAATTATAAGTTTTATAAAAATATTTTACTTGTTAGATGACCTAATCAGTCTGAATAATGCATCGTCTGTGTGTTCTCAGAATTTCAGAAGCTATGACTCAACAATGAATCGCCTTTGTTATCAGAGGTGTGGTCTTATAAGCATAGACTTTGAAGCGTTTCTTGATTTCCCAGAATTGAGATGTATTTAGATGACAATCTATTTTTAGAATAACGGAATAATGGATCGTCTTTGTTCATTTCTCATAGGTGTGACCTTGAAAACTGTAAGAATAGACTTTGAACCGTCGGCTTGAACAATGGACCCTCCTTTATTCTTGACTTCCTAGAATTGAGGTGGGTGGTAGCTGGATAACAATCTATTTTAGGAATCAGAACGCTTATGTTCTCTCATGTAACCTTGGTGGGAAACGGTTACCTGTGTTGAGAAACAGCCGTCTGTTTTGGAAAACGGGCCCCCTGTTTTAGAAAACGTCTAGCTGTTTAGACCACTTGAGGGCACTTGGGAGGCGTGACATTGCTTATTGTAATAAGTCTCGAACAATGTCTCAAAGTAGATCCTGATATGAAGACTTTTAAGGGAAGCTGAATGTATGGCTAGTATACAATATAATGAACCTATTAGGAAAGATGATGTGGTCCGCATTAAACGAGAATCAGTTGAAGGAAATTGAATGTGAAAAACAAATAGTAAATAGATATGCTCCAGCAGAGGTATTACAAAAGTGACTATATCCCATAATACTTAAATCTGTATATTGTGGTAGTCTTATAAAAAATATTTTACTTGTTAGATGACCTAATCAGTCTGAACAATGCATCGTCTTTGTTCTCGGAATTTTAGAAGCTACGACAGAGCCAAAACAATGAATCGTCTTTGTTCTTTTACCTTGCAAATTGTAAGCATAGACTTTGTACAATGGGCCCCCTTTATTCTTGATTTCCTAGAATTTCAGAAGCTATGACTCAACCAAAACAATGAATCGTCTTTGTTCTCTCATGTGGCCTTGAAAATTGTAAGCATAGACTTTGAACAATGCATCGCCTTTGTTATTGATTTCCTAGAATTGAGATAACAATCTATTTTTATAACTCAACCTGTACAATGGAATGTCTTTGTTCTTTAACCTTGAAAATTGTAAGCATAGACTTTGAACAATAGACCGCCTTTGTTCTTGATTTCCTAGAATTGAGATAACAATCTATTTTCGACCTGAACATGGGGAAACGGTTGCGAAACAGCTATTTGTTTTGGGAAACGGACCCCCTGTTTTAGGAAACGGCTACCTGTTTTTAGGAAACGGCTACCTGTTTTTAGGAAACGGGTACCTGTTTTTAGGAAACGGCTACCTGTTTTTAGGAAACGGCTACCTGTTTAGGGGAACGGCCACCTGTTTAGACCACCTGAGGGGGCGTGGCTTTGAAACATGCACCTCAGGGCTCTTGATTTCCTAGAATTGAGATAACAATCTATTTCTAACTGAACAATGGATCGTCTTTGTTATCAGAGGTGTGACCTTATAAGCATAAACTTTAAATCGTTGACAATGGATTGCCTTTGTTCTTGAAAGAGATGTATTTAGATAACACTCTATTTTTATAAATCAACCAGAACAATGAATCGTCTTTATTCATTTACCTTGAAAATTATAAGCACAGACTTTGAACAATACATTATTCATGATTTCTAGAATTGAGATAACAATTTATTTTTATAACTCGACCAGAAGAATGTTCTTTTACCTTGAAAATTGTAAGCATAGACTTTGAAGCGTTGATAATACATCGCCTTCATTCTTGATTTCCTAGAATTGAGATAACAATTTATTTTTATAACTGAAGAATGAATCGCTTTGTTCATTTCTCAGAGGTGTGACCTTGTAAACATAAACTTTAAATCGTTGACAATGCCTTTGTTCTTGAAAGAGACGTATTTAGATAACAATCTATTTTTATAAATCAACCTGAACAATGAATCGTCTTTGTTCATTTACCTTGAAAATTATAAGCATAGACTTTGAACCGTCGACAATGCATCGCCTTTGTTATTGATTTCCTAGAATTGAGATAACAATCTATTTTTTACGGAACAATAGATAGTCTTTCATGTGGCCTTGAAAGCATAGGCTTTGAACAATGCATCGTCTTTGTTATTGATTTCCTAGAATTGAGATAGCAATCTATTTCTAACTGAACAATGGATAGTCTTTGTTCTTTCATGTGGCCTTGAAAGCATGGACTTTGAACCGTCGGCTTGAACAATGCATCGTCTTTGTTCTTGATTTCCTAGAATTTCAGAATGACTCAACAATAGATCGTCTTTGTTCTCTGACCTTGAAAGCATAGACTTTAAACAATGGGCCACCTTCTTGATTTCTCAGAATAGGGCATAGAAACATGCATAGACTTGCTTGAGGGCAATGACCTTCAGGACTGACCTTGAAGGGGACCTCGAAGAGGCAGGCTTACCAACCACATAACCTTGAAGAGAGTTACACACCTGTGGTCTTGAGCTAGAATAGGGCGTGGCCTTGAAACATGCATAGACTTGCTTGAGGGCAATGACCTTCAGGACAATCAACAATCTAGTAACTTTTCTAGTGACCTTGAAGGACTCATGCATGAATGACCTTGAAGAGAGTTACACACCTGTGGTCTTCAGCCTTGAAATAGGCAATGTTACCAACCTTGAAATCTAGTAACTTTTCTGGTGACTTTTTCCTAGATCTGGTGACAAATCTAGTGACAAAAGTGGGACAGAAGTGACATAGCTATACTACTAGCGCGTTCTTCTTTAAGAGAGCAGATCTGATTTTTTCGTTTTTTATGATCTGCCTATCGTCCGACAACAAAGGGGGATACGGCTGTTTTCGTAACTGAAAAAGTCATCTAAATCAGAGTCTCGCTGCTGACAGATAATGTAAAATCTTGAAAACGAACTGGCATTATTTTGAGTACTTTTCATGGAAAGCCGAGATTTACTTTTTACGTTCGGTGTTTTCTTGAACAAAGAGACTCGATTTTTTTTCAATAGAGAAAATACAGATTCTTTGCCTTCAATCAGTCTATTTCGGACAAATTTTTCGAATTTGCGCTCTCCATAATCTCGTAAAGCTTCTAGTTCGGCAACTCCTATTTCAGAAAGGATGGGTTTGTTGTGTAAATTTTGAGATTCAGGCTGGTCTGTTTCAAACAGATTTCTTCCATTTTCAATAGTTCTTACCAAAGCTGGACGTGATTGAAGAATGAAGATTGACTTCGAACTGAGTATTCGTGGTGGTCTTTACGCTCATCACAATCCTTTAAAGGTTTATTAAAACTATTTTCGAACTCATGAACAACTCTTGCTACTTCAGGATAACGAATCATCCAATGCAGGAGAGCGTCGGGATTTTATGTCAAGCCGACTGCACCTCCATCACCCTTGACTCTAATATTGCATTGCTCATGGGCTTGATCCAAAGCGATTGCTGAAAAATTTCGCCACAAAATATTGGCAGTAAATTTCCCATTGGAAAATTCAGAGTATCAGAAAGGGTGCAATACTTTTAAGTTTTCCATCTCTCGAAGATGAATAGACAGCCACCTGGCGTAATTAGAGTGATTGAAAGAAGAGAACCAAGGAGACAACTTAGTCAAAAATTTAATGTAAGGTTGCAAGTTGGAGCTTCGACTTGATGTAAGAAATTTGATAAAACAATCCTCCAACTCCATGATGATGCTCCAAAAAGCAAATTTAAGACTAGCACTGTAACAAGTTTTACACATTCATCAAACGAGAGTAGCTGATCAATGACATCACTTATTTCCTCCTTGAAATCAACATTTGAGTAGGCTTGTTTCCTCGAAATGAATAAAGCACACAGTGTCACTTGGTGAGTATACCTAGTTCTTGTTATATAATGAACTTGAATATACCATTGAGCACGGCCAGTCGTTTTTATTTCAGCTTCAATAAGGGACTCGACCCAACCACTTCCATTTAAAAGGTCCCCAAGGACACACAAAGTCTCCTTTTTAATATGCAAACCGACCAGCATGACAACAAGTTTATCTTCACAATGTTTTCGGACAGCGCCCACTGTATTTGTTTAGCAATTGCACAAAGAGGGTTATCACAAGTCATTACAGGCACTTGTCCTTCATTCAAATAGTTCCTACTTTGTCTATTAAAATTTTCATCACATGAGCGATCATCGCGGTAGAGTGTGCCGCTTCTCGGAACATTAGTAATAACTCACATTTTGTCTTATGCTGAACTACAGCGTTGCTTCCATGCAAAATATTTTTTGGTGGATTTGCATCCCTTAAAATTTCTGACAACGTGTTGAATCAATTTTTCTGTTTCTCGTGAACACACATTATCTTGATTAATGTTAATACAAGACATATTATTAGTTTGTTCAGGAAGCAAAGCCGTATCTTCTTTTTTAAGGAGGAGAGGAGCTACCGTTGTATAAATGGCACGTAATTTAGGTACTTTTTTAGAAGCAGTGTCTTCTTTAATATGCACTTTTACGTCGTTGATTCGTGCGTTTTCAACACGATGTTGCTGAATAGATATCGCTGTACCGTGCAACGAGCTGAGTGGTGAAAGAGGTATTGGCATCAATATTATCCACAAAAATTTCTTGTTATAAGTGCGGAGAGCAGACAAAACTTGTTCCTGAAAGTGATCGCCACTGGACTGTCTGAGAGCTGAGAGAATTTGTAAAACTCTATCATACGAAATGCCAATGCCAAATTTATGAACTTTGTCTACCAACTCTCTTTTCTTGTCTTGGAGTGAAGTATCAATGATAAGTACAAAGGGAAAGGAGTTTCCATGGAATGCGTATTCCGCGAAGGGTCTGAATCAATGGGTGCTTTCACTTTCATATTATAATTAGTTGAGCTATAGCCTTCTGATTTTCAGCCTGCTGTTGACCGTACAATAACATCTTAATAAGTTATAAGAGCAAAGAAGGGACACACGTAGTTTGCGACTCTCTATCTAAAGAACAAACCTTAACAGACTGAGTTTCAAAAGCTTGTTGTCGTATTTTTCGTACAAGATTTCCTACAGTGATCAAATCAGCTTCAGTATCGAATTTGCAAGTTTTACGCAAAGCTTCACCAACGTTTTTCTTCACAGTTAAAGCCACATCACGACTTTCTTTGAAGGCACTTAATTCAGGAAACGCATTTAGAAGCGTGTACGGCTACTTTCTCACCGGTAAACTGTTTAACCGACTTTCAACTAATGTTGTTAGTTCTTTAAAATTGAAAACAGAAACGTCTTCTTTCTGAAAAATAGCATCTTGAATAAAGGATTTCAGCTCAGAAAATGCGATAGCAAATATATCACCATCTGAATCACAATGGATTACCTGTCTATCAGCTGAGCGGTTCCGATTGCAAAACCGATTTAAACATTAGTTTCAATTGCGATTGCATCACCTTCACTAATTCTTGCTAGATCGCAGCAAATGAGTCAATTTTACCAGATAGTTCTTTCGTTTCGACTGCATGCAAACTACCTTCTTCACTCTCGCAAAAGAGACAAGCAGTTTTTTTTTTATTTTCCGTCTGTTCTTCAGATCGGGCGAAATTAACTAAATCAGGTGCTTCATTTTTGGGCCTACCAGGCGGTAAACTATTTAATTTGTATTGGGTGAAGTTAGCACGGCAACTCTTGTGAAGTTTTGCCCTATTATTAGACAAATTTTCTACCAAAGATGAATCACCGCTTATTGCTTCAATATCTATGTCATTTGGCAAAAATTTAGCTGAGTGAAAAGCTTCCAAGTCGATGGATAGTTGTGTATACCCCTCCCCTTCCAAACGAGCAGGGCACATTAAAGATTCAATAGAGTCTTGCTGGAAAAGTATATACAATTCCCAATTTATAACAGCTTGTTTTTTTTTGACGGCGGATCGTAAATACTAGCAATGACGAATTGTTTCTCTATTCGTATTTCTTTATGTGTAAGTAGCAATTAAGTAGTAGAATTTTCAAGCAAACGTACTTGTTGTAACATATCTAAAATATATCGAAAAGTATCGCTAAATAACCTGGGGTTTGACGCTAGGCTAGCAAGTTCAAAAGGTGTGTCTTCTGCATAGTTGCGACAGTTTTCTGAACGGTTATAGTTTCACCATAAATTACCTGCAAAATTCAGAATTCTTTAGAACGTTTTTGAAAAACACTAAATTAAAAGGAACAACGTCACATAAACACTTCCCTTTACTTGATAATAACTCTTTTTTCTTCAAAATTTACACTTTGTTTTTCGCACTTTATTTCTAAACTAACGAACCCGATTATGCAACTAAGAATGAAACAAATATACGGTAACTGACGAGCAGACTTACCGTAAACGTGACAGATTATAAACTGAAGATGCACTTGCAAGGGTTGAGTATTTAAAGATGCATTTCTTGCTAACGTGCAGTTTCATACAGAATTAAAAAGAAAAATTCGTGCGTTTGAGAACAACTAAAAAATTGAAAACCATGGGTTTGTCCGGTCGCGGGTCGACGTACTATACGAATACGATATGACTCAGACACCTCAGACATGAGCTTCTTAAACGTTTATTGCATTTCTAGTTTGTGTATGTTTTGTCTTTTGTGGTTCTGTAGCACAGTTTGTTTCGGTGTTTCAATATTGCACGTTGGTTGCTGAGGATTTTTAAGTAAAATAAATTGTAAATGTAAAATTTAATGTCAATCTCACGTCGGTCCCTTCCAGCAGTGTTTCTTATTATTTACCACTTGCGTTGAGTGAACACTTATGGAATCTCTATCTAATGGTATTGATATATTGGTGAAAATACCCGTTTTCTTGGGTATGTTTTACCCTCGTTAATACAAATACAACGGAGTTAAAATTCACTTACCCATTTAGTTCACTTCGAGCCTTTAAAGCTGTCACTTTTGGAGGGAATTACAAAACGCTTTGGTAAAATCTTAGATTTTGAACATTCAAACTCTAAGCAATATATACTAGCAACTTTTTTGCCAAAATTTAAATTACGATGGTTGGATCATGTGGATCAAATTTACAATACTCTAAAAACTATTTGTCACGGAAATGGAAAAACAACAGAAAATTTTAAGCAATACAAGTGACGAGTCTCCCGATGTAGACTGTTTGAAATATCGAGTATAGCATAATACTGATGATTAAGATGATATTTTATAGTCGAAAAACACTATGGATGTTCGGGTACGTGTTTGGGTAGGTATGCAGAGTGCGAGTGCGAGTGCGAGTATGGTTGCAGTTAAGGATGCTTATGCACGTGAGCTCACGCGCGCGCGTGTGTATGTGTATGTCTGTGTGTGTGTGTGTGTGTGTGTGTGTGTGTGTGTGTGTTGGTGTGTGCGTGTAGTGCGTGTTGTGCGGCTGTCGGTGTGCGTGTGGTGCGTGTCCGTGTCGTGTCTGCGTGTGTGTGCTGTGGTGTGTGTGCGTGTCGTGTCGTGTGTGTGGTGTCGTGTGCGTGTGTCGTGTGCGTGTGCTGTGTGCGTGTCGTGCGTGTGCGTGTGGTGGTGCGTGCGTGTCGTGTGCGTGTGTGTCGTGTGTGCGTGTGCGTCGTGCGTGGCGTGTGCGTTCGTGTGCGTGTGCGTCGTGCGTGTACGCGTAGAGGAGTTTTGGATTTTTTCAAATCTTACTGAAACAGCTATATGCTTCACAGGTAAAAAGATACTTAGGAGTAGATTTTAAATATATTGATTGTGTCCTATGCATTTTCTGAATGTGATGCGTAATTGGGCACAAAATATTCTTAATATGTAATTCAAGTGTTTGTTCAAATTCCTTTAATATCTGAATAACGATTAATTTTATAAGAAAATGTGACATATTTTTAAAGGATAATTAGTTTCACACAACTTTCCTTTCGATACTAAACCAAACTGCATGAAAAATTACATAATCACAAATAAGTTGACAGAAGTTGGTGTCACCAGTTGGTTATGGTTAAAATTGTAATATTAAAACGTCATTATCGTAAGGTTGCAAATCTGTCAACAACATAACCTTGAGGTATTAGTGATTTTTTAACAGTATGTGTTAATTTGTGTGCTAAAATGTCAAGTTTTGAACCAATTAGGCGTCAATTGCTAGAACTTTTGATGAACTTCTTTAATTTGAAGAAATATGCATCTGCGGCACATTATGTTGTTTGTACAAGCACACAGTGAGGCTACTTCTGATGGAATTGTGGATCATGCAGCAGGATGGAGCCCGCGTACATTATCATTGAGCAGTTCGAAAAATTTTTAGTGGAACCTTTCCAAATCGTTGGATAGGAAGATGAGGAGACATCAGTTGGCCTGCAAGTTCCTCCAACCTTAATCCTATTGATTTCTTCCTTTGGGGATTCGTTAAAGAAAAGGTGTATAGACTTAGACCAACAACTGCAGGAGACATAAAGCAAAGAATAAACATTCAGATTAATAAATGCAGATATGCTAAGTCGTGTTAGACTATCTTTTAGACGAAGACTTCATGTTTATGTTGTGCACACAAGACACAAGGCCAGCAGCATTCTCGTTTCTCGTGCGTTTCGCTCTTTAAAGTGTAACCGTTATCGAGAGAACATTATTATAATGTATTATCTTGTTTATGAGCCAACATCAGCGGACATTAGAGATTTTACTGACTTGTTAATAAACTGTTACAACATAACCGTTCAAAATGATGATGAAAACGATGACGTGGATGAGCTGAATGTATCTCACATCCAAAGTGATGGTGATAATTTACAGAAGACGAAGAAGAGCGATGAGGTAGAGGAGAAGGACGAGTCTTCAAACCATAATGATGATAGCGACGAATCACGGTCCAAGAAGAAGAAGACTGATAAAGCATGTGATTAAATAAATGATGTATTGTTGTTTATAATAATAATATATTTTCAAACGCTAAGCTTTCCTTTAATTTTGTTAATTAACCTGTTTTTCCTAACGGTGTTTGAACCAGCACTAACAATGCTGCAGTTTTGCAGATTTTGTATGATTAAGTTACATCAGTTTGGTATTTAATTGATTTGATTTGAGTGATTGATTTGTATGTTAGAGAAAGAGACGAGGGAGAGACGAACACGATGAACCTCTATTACAGAAAATATTCATTAGCCTTTACACCACTATATTGCACCACAAACAACCCTAATTAGACCTAGAAATATACCGCTAGGTGGTGCCGCCTCTATTACAAAAAACATTCGCAAAAAAGATTTTCAATAGTACAATAACAAGTAGGGGGTGCGATTGGAAAAAAGAGTTTTTGATATTTTTAATTTGTCATGTTTAAAAAATCGTAGTAGGCACATTCGACTGAGCAGATTGTTCAGTGAACACTATAAAGATGCAGCAAATATTCAGGAATAAAACCGCGTTAATTACTTTGATTTATCTGCAAGGATTTGGACGGTGCGCAATTTTGAGCAGGCATTTCGAAATTCTGGCAAAATGTATCACAAGTAAAGCGACTTCTATAAAAGTGATTGTATATAAACTGCAAAATGTGCAGCAAAAATGCAGCCATCTAGAAGAAAGAAAACACCAATATCTCTAATGACAAATAAGTTATGGAGCTTTTTCGGAACGTTGGGGCATCCTGTATGTTACATATATTCTTCAACTATCTTTGGCAAAAAAAAATATTTCGTGTATAAATAAATGCTAGAAAAAAGCGTGGTATGCTAACTTTGGATGCTTTATTATCCATTATGTACACATATAAATTGCAAATGGTTTAATGTTAATATTTGGTTGGATACGATTCAAACAGTACATTAAAATTACACGAATTATTTATAATACAGCCAAACAAATTAGGAAGTATGTATCAGTATATGACATCAGTGGGCGTTAATGTGTTAAATAATAGAAGTTTACTGTAAACTTAAAATATCTGGTGAGAACACCACACGACCTACCAACCTACAAAATGGAAATTAAAAGAAATGCTATAATTTTAATAACATTTTTCTTTAGGATTATTACGCTGGTGCGCCGTAAACGGGGACAAGTCAATTCCAGGAAAATTGAGAAAGAAGGGTTTAAAATTTTTGGTTACAAAAATGTATGACATATTAAAAATATGGGCATTATATGGAAAAGGTCCATAATTTAATAATTTAATTTGATAATGCATTTTGTTTAGGTATTTTGTAATTAGGTAACTAATATAATGTATAATTTATTTGGAAGAAATACATTGAAAAAATGCAGTTTGACATGACTTATTTCGTTTCACACATTTAATTGTTCAGACATAGCTCTATAAAGTCTGTTAATTAATAGTTGAGAAAAAAAAATTTCAATGGAAATTAAACGTTTATTAAACTATAGTATATTGAGTATCAAGAACAGTAAGGACGTTTACCGGTCGACGGCCATGTTTGGCCGAAAACGGGTACAACCCTTAATGTTAGTGATGCTCATACTATTTTTTGCACGATTGTATTAAATTTAATTATTTAATTTCTACTAAATAAACGAAAAGTCAGAAGTGACGTTTTAAATAGAAATGTCCAAATTTCTTGTTCTTATCGTTGTGAAATATAGTATACCCATATAATTTTACGTTGGTAAGTAAAAGACGTTGGTAAGTAAAATACTTACCGACGAGTTGGGCCTCGCAACCAGTAAACATATACTACTGTCTTGGAAACAGATATGCTAAATAAACGAAAAAGCTCAATCGTGAAAAACAGTTATAATGTAAAAAATTAATTGGTAGTAAACTTGACACAAAATTAACTGTATCAGAGAAAGCATCCATTGTATCTTTACCTGTCTTAGATTTAAAAAGAAGTCCCTCAGTGATGATGAAATAAATGGTAGTAGCTCCAGTGGATGCTGAATTTTCTCCACAGAAATGAGCACAGGGCCTTTATGTGCTATTTGCGGTCTAAGTTTGCTTTCCTCTTCGTTCAAAATTTAACACTTTGAATGGTTCATCTTGTGAAAGTATTTTGACAATAGCGCGTTTCTTCCTTTTTCATAACGAACCCATCTCAACTCCCTCCAGTTGATTTTATTGCCGCCAGTGTCCGTTTGACGAGTTAAATTTGCCCAGTTATGTGGATGTTCTACTTGGCCATTGAATTTCTTTTTTTGTTTTTCAATCAGACTGTGGTCCTTATTACATTCCATGTGTGTGTGTCCGTCCAGAAATCAAGAATTTAAGTTTTGGGAGTCTTGTAAAGCAACCACGCACATTGCAGCAATGTGGTTGTTTTTATTTTGACCTCCACAACATTCAGAATACATTACCATATGGTCATCTATATCTTTCGTAAAAAATTGGTATAAACAAGAGCCAATTTGATTTCCTCCCTTTTTGCTTGAGCTTCATGCCAGATATAACAGTAAGCTTGGCTTTTATCACAATCGTGTACAGGTAAGTCAAACGTCCAAAGCTGTCGTTTATAAAATGCGATTGAGTTTTTTACACCTGGGGTTGGCAGTTCCTTATCAGTCGATTTAGAATTATACCCCTAATTTGCTTCAAGATGGTGTTGGGCCAAGTCTGCTTGAAATTTTTTTCTTCTCTCATTTTAATCTGCATGGTTAATTTGTCACATGTTGAGCATGTGTCTTTCTTTGGCTTTTTTTATGGTAACATTCAGTTCATGAAAAAGCTTTTCATAAAATTTACATGGATATGCACTTTTGTAAGCATTATAAAGAGTGTGGTGGGAGGGCAAATATATTTATTGGAATCTCTTCTAGTATAATGTCTCTCGTATGACGGTATAGAAAGTATGTGTCTACGAGCATTCTCAGTTTCAATATCATTTATCCTTTTCTCATTATTGTGATTGCCCCTCTGATCTAAAGTAACAATTCCAGATACAGTTCCACATTTCTTATTTAGGACGATCTCAATAAACTTATTACACACATCAAATGTTTTAACAAAACACGTCTTACACACACGCATATTAGAACTATTTATTTGCAAATAGTATACAACTGTGGATTGGCGATATCTTTGCTTAGTAAACATGGCAATCAAGAGATCTAGTCAGCATGAATAAGAGGTTATGTCGATATATCTCCCTTTACACTTCATATTAATCTACAAATGTGCCGTGCAAAAGGAACAACTGAACTTAACTCATTTTATACAGTTGCTCACCCTCGTCACTTTAACTTAACCCCTCGTGCATATCGTAGTTAGGCACCAATAATGCGTCACATGGGTTAGTTCGTTATGCATAAAGTAGTAGAATGATAAATTATGTTAGTTGTTGACATAAACCCCAACGATTAGGAAGTAAAAAAGATGGCAAACGTAACGACCAAGACGAAGGTACCGACATCTATCGCTTCAGGTGTATTCGCACAAACAAGTCGATAACAAATAATTATACGAAACTAAAATTTTGTTTACATGTCTACCGTATGTTTAAGACGGTCATGTAAACATCGTGCTTGAATTGTTATATTTGTTTGTTATCTCGTTATATTTAATATTCATTGTGTTTTTTATCTTGTTACGTAGTTTTTGTGCTTTTTAGTCATATTTTCTTTTAAAATTCAGTGAAACCATTATTATTATTACTATTAAATACAGTGAGATTCAAAATAATGTTAGTTAAAATTAACTGTGAATGTATAACTGTATCAAAATATTTTAATATAATCTACGTTATTACTACAAACCTTTTTTTTTATCTCAACTTCATTTTCCTAAATCCTAAAAAAATACGCCTGATAGCTAATTACTGGAGAAATTAAATTTCGCGGTTATCCTTTTGGAATTCTAGGGCGCTCTCTGGTGCTTCAGATGTAAACATACGTTCATTTTTGGGTCAGTATTTACTATACTCGTCTTAGTTACGTTTCCGATCTTCTTTCTCTCTCTAATCTTTGATAAACCCTTTTCCACTAAAAACTGACCTAACCCGTTTTACACGCGCAACAGAAAATTATGTAAACTTTTTTATAATGTTAATTACGAAAATATGTAACGTAAAAACAAAAAAAGTAGTCTATGGCAAACAGACGTCAAAACATCATTCCTGACAGAGGTTAATAGATATCTGAATGCTAACTTAAAAAATTAATAGAAATGAAATAATTTGAATTATAATTTTTTTAGGGTAATTATACAACCTTTTTTTTTACACGTTCATAACGGAAACAGGCAACATTGTAAATACAAAAAAAATCTGTCAGATTGACGTTTAAAACTTCATATACAAATAGATATTAAAACTGTGGTGTAGCGTCACAATCACCAATATTATCTTTAGTTTCTTTTAAAATTCTTTCGATTGAACGTACAGACACTTTTGTTGCTTCACACACTTTTAATTCAATGTCTGTTAGTAATTCGTGGTCATTTTTGTGAAGAAAAATAATTGTAAACATTATAAACAACTTCACGCGTTTGTGAACTCAAACCTTTGCCGGTCTTTAAAGAGATTTTAAATACGTTTTGAACACGATTATAAAACCGACGTTAATACAAACCAAGTAAAGTTGTAAAAGGAAAGTAAAACTTAATTACCTTTAATGACTTTAAAATTGTATTCAATTATAAATATTATGACAATAAGGACTCTGTCATGTCAAATTATGCCTACTGCACAGGAATAAGCATCCGGAATGCGTCGGCAATCGCCTGGCTTCGTGACGGGAACAGTATATACTTATTAATTTAAAAAACTTTAAAACAAAAAGCTACGTAAAACTAAATTTGCTTAAATAAATACGTTAACACTTTTGCTTATAAAATTAATCGTTATTCAGATATTGAAAAGATTTGAACTTACACTTCAATATAACATAATTAATTATTTTTAAGGTCTACATCCAAGTATTTTTGTAAATATGCAGCTGTTTTAGAAATATTTAGTAAATACTAAAAACTGCCACCAATAAAACTCACCTAACCGCCGCTGGATTTCTCCGAAAACCTAATCAGCCAATGAAAAAAAGGTTAAATACAAACGTAAGTAAGTAACAAAATTAAGTAAGTATCTTGGTTCTGGAGTTCTCGTGGGTACTAACATACACCCATACACACAAAAGCACGGAAGCACGCACGCACCCACGCATGCATCCACGCACGCACCCACGCACGCACCCACTCACGCACTCACACAGCACATACGCACACATGAACCTACGCACACGCGCACACATGCATACACGCGCATACGCACGCACGCACACGCACACACGGCCACACGCCCACACGCACACACGCACATACGCACACACGCACTCACGAAACACGCACACACACACACACACACACACACACACACACGCACGACAACAGCACAACGCACACACGCACCACGCACACGCACAACGCACACACGCACACGCACACGCACAGCACCACACGCACACACACACGCACACGCACACACGCACGCACACGCACACACCGCACCACACGCCACACACAGCACACACGCACACACGCACACCACACGCACACGCACACACGCACGCACACGCACACACACGCAACACGCACATACGCACACACGCACCACGCACACACGCACCACCACGCACCACACGCACACACGCACACACGCACACACACACGACACCCACACGCCACACACGCACACGCACGACAACGCACACACACGCACACAACACGCACCACACGCACACACACACGCACACACGCAACACGCACACACGCACACGCACGCACACAGCACGCACAGCACACGCACACGCACACGCACACGCACACACGCACACGCACACACGCCACGCACACGCACACCAGCACGCACACACGCACACACACGCACACACATCACGCACACACAGCACACAGACACGCACACACTGCACACGCACACGCACGCACCACGCACACACGCACACACGCACACGCACACACGCACACAACGCACACGCACGCACACACGCACACGCACACACGCACACGCACACACGACACACGCACACGCACACACGCACACACGCACACACACGCACACCGCACACGCACACACGCACACGCACGCACACACGCACACGCACACGCACACACGCACACGCACACGCACAAGCACACACGCCACGACACGCAACCGCACACGACACGCACACGCACACACGCACACACGCACACACCCCACGACACACACGCACACCACACGCACACGACGCACACCGCACACACGCCACACGCACACGCACACGCACACACGACACGACACACGCACACACGCACACACGCACACAACGACACACGCACACGCACACACGCACACGCACACCACACCACACACGCTCACACACACACGCACACACGCACACACGCACACACGACACACGCACAGGCACACACATACGCACAACGACACGCACGACACGCACACACGCTACACCACACGAACGACAGCACACGACACACGCACACACACACACAACACGCACACGAACACGCCACACGACACACGCACACACGCACGCACACACGCACACACGACACACGCACACACGCACACACGCACACACGCACACACGCCACACGCCACACGCACACACGCACACACGCACACACGCACACACGCACACACGCGCAAACGCACACGCACACAGGCACATAGACACACACGCACACCGCTACACGCACACACCACGCACAAACGCACAAACGCACAAACGCACAAACCACACAAGCACACACGCACACACGCATACACCACACGCACACAGCACACACGCACACACGCACATACGCACACAACACACACACACGCACACACGCACTCACGCACACAAACGACACACACACTCACGAACGACACGCAACACGCAACATACACGCACACAGGCACATACGCACACACGTTCACACAGTTACATGCACATGACCGCACACACGCACACACGCACACACGCACACGCACACACGAACACGCCACACGCAACACGCACACGCATCACACGCAGACACGCACACACGACACACGCACACGCAACACGACACACGCACACACGCACACACGCACACACGCACACACGCACACACACACACACGGCACACACGCACACACGCACACAGGCACACACGCACACACGCACACACGCACACACACACGCACACACGCACACGCACACGCACACACGCACACACGACACATCGCACACGCACACACACACCCACACACGCACACCACACACGCACACACGCACACGCACACGACACACGCACACGCACACACGCACACACGCACACACGCACACACGACACACGCACAACGACACACGCACACACGCACAAACGACACACACGCACACGCAGCACACGCACACACTACACGCACACAGGCACACACGCACACACGCACACACGCACAACACGCACACACGCACACACGCACACACGCACACGCACACAGCGCACACACGACACGCATCACGCACCACGCACACACGCACACACGCACACACGCACACGCACACACACAGCACACACGCACACACCTACACGCACACACACAACGCCACACGCACACTTACGCACGCACACGACACAGGCACACACGCACACACGTACACACGCACACACAAACATGCACATACGCACACACTCATACACGCACATACGAACAGACGCGCACACGCACACTCGCACGCACGCACACACGTACACACGCACACACGCACACACGCACACACGCACACATCACACACACACCACACACACGCCACACGCATACACGCACACGCACACGCACACACGCACACACGCACCAACGCACACGCACACACGCACACACGCACACACGCACACACGCACACACGCACACACGCACACACGCACATACGCACACACTCATACACGCACACACGAACACACGCACATACACTAACACAAACTCACACACACACACCCACGCATGCACGCCTCCCCCCCACACACACCTTAAAAATGAATCAGTGAAATTAGATGCAGATAATGCGATACGAAAAAGCATGAAATAGTTGAAATAGCACACAGGTGTGTAGTATTACTGTTACCACCGTTTCACTGTCAGTTTAATCCAATTGAATTGGTGTGAGCAAACTGTAAAGCACACTACAGCAAAAATACGGGAAGATATAGTTCCAAATTTAACCATGGGCATGCAAAAGGAATATGAATCGAATCCTTGCAACGAGTATTAATCGATCCAGGGTCACAGGCATCATTCATTACTGAAGATTCTGCACAGCTACTAAGACTACCAAGGCAAAAAGTACATGCCGAGATCAGCGGGTTAGGAGGTTCTACACCAACCAAGGCAACCTCAAAAATAAACATCCAACTAAAACCTTTACATCCAAGTACCTTTTCACTAACCACAGAAGTTATAGTGCTAAACAAGATCACGGAGAATCTTTCCATGAAGCAATTCAAGTTCGACAACAGCCAGTGGACAAACCAAATATTGGCAGATCCCACACTCGATAAACCGGGGCCAATAGATGTGCTTCTGGGAGCTGAAGATTACGCAAAGTTAATACTAGACGGGGTAAAAAGAACAGGCGACGTATTAGGTCAGAACTCAGAATTAGGATGGATTTTGTCAGGGCAGATCTACAATCCTAAAAAAGAAAAAGTGACGATAGTTAGTATGGTGTCACGGGAAGAAGAAATGCACTTAGAAAAATTTTGGGAACTCGAGGAAATTCCAAGGGCAGTGGAAATGTCCCAACAAGATGAAGAGTGTGAAGAACATTACCAACGAACCACGGTGAGGAACCCGGATGGAACTTACACAGTAAAAATACCATTCAAAAAAGATCCAGACACGTTGGAAAACGCAAGACCATTCATTGGCAGTCGCAAGATTACTACAGCTAGAGAAGAAATTTTTAAAAGACAACAAGTTGAAGACAGGTAACAAAAAATTCATGGACGAATACCTCCAACTAGGGCACATGAAACTAGCCACCAACCCAAATGAAGACAGGGTGTACATACCACATCAGGCAGTTGTGAAAGAAACTAATACAACGACCAAGCTGCGGGTAGTATTTGACGCATCATCTAAGGACTCGAACGGGAAGAGTTTAAACGAGATGATGCACGTAGGGCCAAGATTACAACAGGATCTATGGGACCTCTTAGTAAGATGGAGAAAACATCGCTACGTGCTCATGGCTGACGTAGAGAAGATGTACCGTCAAATCAAACTTAACAAAGAAGATCACAAATACCACACTATCCTGTGGAGAACCACACCAAGGGAACCAGTCAAAGAGTACCAACTTACAACCGTGACATATGGAACAGCTTCCGCACCTTACCTAGCGGTAAGGACATTACAGCAACTAGCCCAAGATGAAGAAAACAATTACCCGCAAGCATCAGCAGTAACACTGAAAGATTATTACGTGGACGACCTGTTAACTGGAACCACAACAATAGAAGACGCAAAAACGTTACAGGAAGAATTAATCACATTATCAGCGAAAGGAGGGTTTACGTTAAGAAAATGGGCAGGAAATCACACAGAACTATGGAAAGAAGAAAAAGAAACGTCGGAACCACTGGATATCAACCAAAACGAATCAAGAAAATCCCTAGGAGTGAGATGGCTACCAGATCAAGACAGCTTTCAATTCAAGGTAGCAGTCAACAACAAAACATTAACAAAAAGAAGCATACTATCAGAAACAGCAAAAATCTTCGACCCGCTAGGATGGGTCAGTCCAATAACCATAACAGCCAAACTAATAATACAAGAATTATGGATAAGCGCGATCAAATGGGATCAAAAAGTACCTGACAACATAGCCTCAAAATGGGTGAAGTTCCGGGATGAATTAAAAGCTATAGAAGAACTTAAGATACCAAGATGGATCCACCACATTCAAGACGAATTACAGTTACACGGGTTCTGCGACGCATCAGAAAAAGCATACGGTGCAGTAATATATGCGAGAACCAGTCAAGGAGAAGTAACGTTACTCACAGCAAAATCAAGAGTAGCACCTATCAAGACAAAAGCGACGATACCCAAGTTAGAATTATGCGCAGCAGTACTATTAGCAAAACTATTGAGAAGAACAGCAGAGGCACTAGAAATTTCAAACATAACGGTGTATGCATGGAGTGACTCCATGATAACAATAGCGTGGGTCAAAGGGGAGCCATCCAGATGGAAAACGTTCGTAGCCAATAGGGTGATGGAAATCAATAACCTCGTTCCACATCATCAATGGAATTATGTCAGCACAGAAGAAAACCCAGCAGACATCCTGTCAAGAGGATACCCAGCATCCAAAATAAAGACCAAATCCATATGGTGGAATGGACCGGAGTGGCTGAAAACAAATGCATGGAAGGAATACCAAACACCAAACACAACCACAAAACTAGAGCTGAAGAGATGTCTGACAACCGTAAAAATAGAAGACAGCAGCATCATAAACCGATTCTCCTCATTGCAACGACTGCAACGAGTAATCGCCTACTGCAACAGGTTCAGCAAGGCATGCAGAAGACAGCAGAGTAAACACAAACACCTAGAATTAGAAGAATTAAGCCGGGGCAATGCATCAAGTCATCAGAATGACACAGCACCAGCACTTCGGCAAGGAGTTAGAAGCACTACAAAAACAGCAACAAGTGTTGAAAAACAACCAAATGGCAACACTCAACCCATTTATAGATGGAGAAGGCATCGTACGTGTGGGAGGAAGATTACACAATTCACAATTGTCATTTGACGAAAAGCATCCTATAATACTACCACCAGGCCAACAACTTACAAATTTAGTGATACTAAAGGCTCACCAAGAAACACTGCATGGGGGGACCCAGATCACACTTGCATACCTACGAAGAAAATACTGGATAATAAACGGCAAAAGGGCAGTAAAATCAGTCATCCATTCATGCACGACATGCATCAGATACAAGAAACAAACTACACAACAGCTTATGGGGGAATTGCCCGCGGCTAGGGTAACTCCATGTTCACCATTCACACACACCGGGATAGATTACGCCGGTCCAATTCAAATAAGATCATGGAAAGGAAGAGGACACAAAGCATATAAAGGATACATCGCAATATTCATCTGCCTAACAACCAAGGCAATACATCTGGAAGTAGTAAGTGACATGACCACAGAAACATTTCTAGCAGCAATGAGAAGATTCACATCCAGGAGAGGTCATTGCACACACATATACAGTGACAATGGTACAAATTTTGTAGGAGCAAATAACATTCTTCAAAATGAAGTTCAAGCAATAATGGAAGAAGTGAGAACCCAAGAATCATTAGTAGGAATAAAATGGCACTTCATACCACCGCCCACACCACATGTTGGCGGCCTATGGGAAGCCGGAGTGAAGTCAGTCAAACACCACATGAGGCGAGTTATTGGAGAAGCAACATTAACATACGAGGAACTAACTACACTAATGCACCAAATAGAAGCATGTCTAAACTCAAGGCCATTAATACCAATCACATCGGAACCAGGAGGTATCATATTAACTCCTGGCCCTTTTTTAACTGGAGAAGCACTACTAGGTCCACTACAACACACAACAAACACCATTGAAGAGAATCTAAGTACAAGATGGAGACTAGTGCAGAAGATGAAGGCGGACTTTTGGAAAATTTGGTCATCAGAATATTTAAGCAGTCTGCAGCAAAGGTACAAATGGAAACAAAGCAAGGAAAACGTGATGGTAAACGACATAGTGTTAGTAAAGGACGAAAGTTTACACCCCGCTAAGTGGCCATTAGAGAAAGTAACAGAAGTCCATACAGCAGCAGATGGCATGGTTCGCATCGTAACAACCCGCAAACCAGATGGTAAAACAAGTAAAAGGCATATTCGGAACTTGATCCCCATACACTCTCCGGCCAAAACAACACGAGCACGAAGACATCCGCGCAAGGAAGAAACAAAAGCAATCTCACGTACTACAAGTAGCACTTGGACTCTTAACAATGTTAACAGTTGCAAGAGCGAATTTTACGATGGAACATCCAGATCCAGGCCTATACGTAGAGCATATAGGTAATGCACAAATCGGAAGAGGTACATTCCGGATCGATCTACAATTCAACACAATTAATATTGAAGAGGATATCATAGAAGCAATAAACGCTACCCATGGGTTTGACAAGCTGTGCCAGCAAGCCACAAGGATATCAGAAGAAATACATTGCAAGGAGCTGACTCATCACACAAGTGAATTAAGTAAACAACTAAAATGGTTACAAGAAGGAATACGAGCAGTTATCCACTCAAGAAAGAAAAGGGGCATGCTAGGGGACATTCTTCATCAATATTTGGAGTAAATGACGAAGTATACAAGGACATCAACGCATTAACCAAGAATCAACAAGAATTAATGAAAACAGCAGACCGTCAAACCAAATTCATGCTATCGGCACTATCAACATTCAACAACACAGAAATAAGACTCAACAGACAACTCGACAGCTTCATGAAGAAACTAAACCTAGGACTGGACGCAATATCCACAATGGAAAAATGGTACAAGACCATAGATGAAAACCAGCTAAACTTACACATTCTAAACTCATATCAAATAGCAGTAAACCTCATCAACGAAATATATAACCACTACAACAAAATCCTAGACGTAAATCGTGGTCACGGCAGCTTTTACGACCTTATCACTGAAGTCCATATAAAGGAGATTGTAACATTAGCATCAAAGAAGCTACCATCCAACATACAAATACTAACACGTCCGATAATAAAGATGTCTGTAAAACAAGACGAACATCAAATCCATGTATCAGGATACTTCATCATTACAGAAATCATGCAGTATGTCGTATTGAAAATAACTCCAATACCACTGAAGATTAAGAACGGGACATATGGAATAATAGAAGTTGGAGCTGGAGTCATTGCCGTAGAATACAACTCTCAACTCTACTTCCAGCTATCAGACGACGAACTAAAAACCAGTGTATTCATCGGAAGACATACAATGATATGCACACCTACGGTAGTAAACAGCATAGAGCAGAGGCCAAATTGTATAATAGATCAACTATATCAACGAGTGGACAAGAATTCATGCAGTACATCAATACAAAAAATAGATGGAATAATCTGGAAACAACTATACATGCCCAACACATGGATGTTCATAACGAAAGATGTGGTCAAAGGAGCGGTAATATGCAATGGAGTAAGACAAGACATCACGTTAAACCAAACTGGCATCATCCAAATCTCATCAGAGTGCATAGTTCAAACAAAACAAAGCATTCTAAGTCCGACACGTCAGGATAGTGTATCAGTAGTTACAAGTTATCACAAACCAGTGCAAATAAACATGGCAGACACAATCCAACACAAAACTCAAGTTAGCAGCACTCAGAAGGAAACCATACTAAAGGCAACAGATCAACTAAGTGACTTAAAGCAAAAAGAAGAAGAAATCCAACAAGATTTAATCAACACCCACTGGGAGAAAATAGCATCACATTCCAGATTAAACAGTCTCGCAGGCACAGCAATGTTACTAGGAGTAGCCATAGCAATCTGGGGGGCATACAAGGCATGGACAAGAATACGTCGAAAGAAGAAACCCAGGGAAACAGAAGAAGAAAGATTCCAGATGGAACAACTTTACGCCATCCCAACCACCTCGTCGCGGCAGAATGTTCAATCTACGAATGAACATGAACTTCGGGCCCGGCAGGATGTTTAATCTTGCAGATTAAACAGGGTATTTTAATAATGTTAATAATTTTAGTAATTTTATATTTAGTAATAAGTTGAGTAATAATAGAATTAACAAATGTAAAACGAATCGCAAGCAAAACTGAATATAAAGCAGGTTAATTATTGCGACAAATTGTGCTGATACAAAAGTGTGTAAGGTTGAAATTACACATATACTATATGCATTATAACTGGTAAGCACAAAAGGCGCTTAAAAGAATAAAACATGACCTACTAACTAGGTCAAAACAATAAAACACGTCATGTAGAAAGTTGTATATAAAGTGTAAATAGTATCGAATAAATCAGTCTTTGAATGAATCTCATCTTTTATTCAATTACTCAACAGGGTTGTGAGGTCTAGTCTACAATTGGTACGAGTGACGGCATACCCCTCACATTAAACCCCAACTACTCAATCTCTCTAATCAGAGAATTGAACACTTACAGTTATCCTCGTCAGTAGTAATATTTGTTAAAAATTGTTAAAGTTGTTTTTCTCAAAGTTGAAAAATTAAAACATATGAGTAGAACAGGAGCACCATACGCCATCTTGGATTTTGACGTTACAAGGATGCCCCACGTGTGAGACTGTATTCTCCACCCCTTTTCATCCCTAATTATTTTTTGTTATTTATTCGTCCACGTGTAGGACGCGTTTTTTCCCTATTTTATGATAGCTCACGTCAACTCTTGACGGAATTTTTATCCCTAATTAGAGCCTTTTTTGACAGCAATTCTTTTGTACTTGCCCACGTGAGGGGCAGGTGTAGGCCTTGGGTTTGATCTTGGGCTGGGGGCTGGACCTGGAGTTGGCCTTTGGACACTGGGGGCTGTGTGACGGCTTCTTTCAGGTGGTCTTTTTCAACCTTTGATGGGAATTTCAACCCTGATTTAAGCCTTTTTGATTTTTTTTTCATGCCTACGTGTAGGAGTCGTTTTTTTGTTGATCATTTTTTATTAATTAATTAATTATTTTTTAACCCGGGGGAAATTCTCGATCCTAATCTGTTTCCCGATAAGATGATCTTAAATCTGTATTCTGATAAGGGTGCGCAAATAATCATTCGATGTAAAAGATAGTTTAATTATCTGTGTCTACTATTAGCATTTATTAGAGCTTGTTCATCAAATATTTGAATGATATAGAACTCATTTAAAGGATTGATTAGGTAATAATTACGTGCGGGAAAAATTGAGTGTATTTCCTCATATTACTTTATTAGCGTATTTTTATCAAATGAGATAAGTTATTAAAATTATTACATTTATTTTGATGGCTACCTACAGATTGTTTATCATACGAAATTTATTTATACATTGATTAGGTGTTAACTTGTAAGACACGTTTCGCTGAAGGGTACAATTGTATGCGCGTCCTAACATAATCTGCTAACTTACAAGATGATCTTAAATCTGTATTCTGATAAATAGATTACAAGTTTTCATAAAAAAATATTATTATAATCGATATGCCGTTTATTTCAAGTAATTATTTCAATATATACAAAATGCGTGAGAGTGGACCTGCATTATTTGTTGTAATATTGCTTGGTACCGTATTTTTATATACGTCGAACTCATATAAAGTTAATAACGCTTCATTTTAATGGGGCTATCAACTATTTAAAGGTAAACCGTTAAAATTGTGTTCCTAATTGCAAGGTTGTCAAAACACGTCAGGTGGTATTCGAAATGTTTATCTAGTGGACTCCTGTAAATGCATCATGCAATTAAAAGAAGAACAATAACGCCCTTGATATTGAAAAGATGATTAATACCTTTGTATTTCAATTTTAAAAAAGAATAAAAAGTGTATTTAAAGATTACTACCGAAGACTGTTCTATAATAAAATGATAAAAGGGTTCCTTTACACAAAGGTCTTAGATTTTAAGTTGACGTGTATTTTTACATTTTAGTTAATTAAAATTATTTTTCCAATGAATTTAAACGACTGATCTAGTTTAACAATGAGTGTTTTATACCGTAATGAATATGTTATAAAAACGACTGAGTAAAATAAAAAATGTTATTAAAATTATTACATTTCTTTTAATGCCAATATTGGCTTGGTATGTACAAATTACGTTATTATTATCTAACTTCACCTTCAGCAATAAGGTCATTCGGTATTAAAAGATAAACATCATACTTATTTACCTTTAGAAAGTCATCGGCCTTGAAGTTAGCGATAAGCATGGCCTTGAAGTTGGCCATGAAGCCTTGTGAATTTCAAAACAACTTAATTTGACCTTTGACCCTGTAAAATACTATGAAAGCGTCCGCTTAGTTTAGATAATTTAGTTCTGTTCCGAAGAGCATCATATCGCTATGGAATCTTTAAACGTTAACCAAATTCTTGACTTGTTCAGTGCTGGCGCGTTAACCGAAGAGGGGTTGAAAAATGCATACAATATTGTTACTTATAAGATGTTGTGTGAAAATGACACTATCGATTCGATAAATGTTTATAATGATTTTGTGGAGGCTGCACAACGACTTGGTGGAATGTAAGTATATGCCTGTTTTTTATTTTTTAAATTTTAATTATTTTTTAAAGCCCTGCTCAGGTAAACATGGATGATGTGTTTGATAATGGAGAAATGATGGAAACTGCAAATTTGGTGAATTTGATGACGGTATGTCTTTTTAATTTTATATTGTTTCGTTTACCGAATGAGTACATTACAGCAAAACCAAACGGGCTCAGGTTCCCAGCAACGGGTCGGGCCATCCTCAGGGTTCAATCATATAAATATAATAGGAGAGTCAGACAGTAAGTTTATTAAAAAATTCAATACCACATGTAAAACATTAAGATTTACTTTTAATGACGATACGTGTAAGGATAATCCCTTAACATGGCTGCAGATAAAATATACCATTTACTAAAAACTTATCTAAATACATATATTTTGTAGAGCGCATTCGAGGAATTGTATGCATATATTGTTAAGGATGCGGCTCCATCAGACCGTGTAGGGATCACGTTAAGAAATCCGAATTTCCCGGACAAACCAATCGGCCTGTCATTTAGAAGAGTGGACCAGTTGTCGGTGAAAGTGATAATGTCATTATTGTAAAAGGTAATGCAGAGCAATGCTAGGTTTATCTTGAGCGACTTATTAGTCTTAAACGTGGATAGTGTCAGTACCTGTAGGCTATGGACGCAAAAACTTGACGGGTTTAAAATTTGAAGACTTCTGTAAATCTAAAAAGCAGGGTATTATTGTTGTACCGGCAACAATGAACGATAATAATTGTTTAGCTCGCGCTCTAGTTATAGCAATAGCATTTAGAAATAACGATGCAATGCGCAGTAGTATGGCATTGGGTTATCCCTTACTTCAAGAGCGAGCTGTACAACTTTGCCGAACAGTGGGGTAGACCTTAGCCAGGGTGGTAGTTACGAGCATATTCAAGCATTTCAAAACCATTTAGCTACATATACCATTGTAGTTTATAATTCGCGAATAGGTGGTTCAATTTATTTTGAGGGTCCTAGGGAATAGGGTAGGGTAGGTTTAAATTTAATATTAGAAGACGATTATTATAATGTTATTACCAGCTTAACTTCAGCATTTACTTGTAGTTATTACTGCGAGCAGTGTAAAAACGTTGTAACGACAAAAAACGGCATATGAAATGTATGTACCAGTGTCCTTGTTGTCATCAAAACCACTGTGTTCAGTTCAAAACCCGAAAATTGTCTGTAATGATTGCAAAAGAGATTTTTATGGGTTGGAATGCCTTAGAAACCATACGGACAGTGAACTATGCGAAAAATTGCGTGCATGCTTAAAGTGTCTGAAAACCAGTGAAGTAAAGGGTAAACATAGATGCGGATACAGTGGTTGTCCTACGTGCCGGGATCAGAAACCTATTAGTCATCTTTGTTACATGCCTCTTAACAAGGCTCGACGGGACAGTAGTAAACCATCCATGTTTATCTTTTACGATTTAGAGTGCGTGCAGGAGAAGGTGTGTGAGGGAACGAATGATCGATTTCTGCATGAGCCCAATCTATGCGTGGCCGCGAATGTTTGTTCCACTTGTATTCAACACATCGACGATTTGAATGAGCAATGTCCGGCGTGTAGCAAAAGAGTCCACATTTTCAGGGAAAATCCTGTTCAATCATTTCTAGCGTATGTTGCCGAGAGAGCGCGAAAATTTAAAGTTACATGCATCGCACATAACATGAAGGGGTACGATGGGTGTTTTGTGCTTAGATGTATGCTGGCTAATAATAATCATTGGAGATCTAAAGTCATCACCAACGGTCTAAAAGTAATCTCCATTCAGTGCGACGATATTAGGTTTATTGACTCCCCGAGTCCAAGGGTTATTTCCCATATCTCTTCAAATCATCCGAGAATCAGAATTACGAGGCCCCCTTGCCACCTCTTGAATATTACTGTGCAGATCAGATGTCGGTGAATGATCGGCAAAAACTTTTAGATTGGCACGTGGCCCAGAGTATTTATGTTTTTAAGATACGTGAGGAGATTGAGAAATATTTCCTGATGGATGTTAAGATCCTCGTTAAAGGTTGTATTAGTTTCTGGTCCACATTCACCGCCCAAAACAAAGTCGACCCGTTTGAGGAGGCTACCGATATTGTTAGCGCTTGCAATAAAGTGTTTCGTAGGCGTTTCTTCAAAGAAAACACAATAGGACTCATTCCTAAAGGTGGTTATAGACGTGCCGACAACCAATCAGAAGTTGCAATACAATGGTTACGCTGGGTGGAATATTCTCAGCAAGTGACCATACAGCACGCAGGGAAAGCTCGTGAGTTTAGAACACCTGAAGGTGTGAAGGTCGACGGTTATTGTGCGGAATCAAATACCGTTTTTGAATTTCAGGGATGTCATTGGTACGGTTGCGAGGAATGTTTCCCCAATCAAGCCAACGTTGATCCTAAGCTTGGTGCAAATACATCCATGCTTGCCCGGAATGAAAACACGGCCGCTCGGTCCCGGTTTATATGCGAGCGCGGGTATAATCTAGTTGAGATGCGTGAATGTGATTTTAAAAGATTAGTACTTGCTAACGTCGAATTCAGAGCGTTTATTCAGAATCTAGGTGATCAAGATGACGAACCTTTAAACCCTCGAGACGCATTTTACGGTGGTCGCACTAATGTTAGCAAGCTTTAACATGAATGTGGCGGCGTTAACGAGAAAATCATGTATTATGACGTGTGCTCATTATACCCTTATGTAAATAAATATTGAAAGTATCCTGTAGGTCATCCAAAAATTCATGTAGGTTTAGATTGTAAGAACATTTCATTGAACACGGTGGAGGGTTTAGTTAAATGTCGAGTTCTACCGCCCTCTAATCTCTACCACCCTGCTTTACCCTTAAAAATGCATGGTAAGCTGATGTTTTTGTTATGTAGGACTTGTGGTGCTGAGTTAAATGATAGGGAGCGTGAGCATAATGAGACCGAGCGTAGTTTCGTTGGAACGTTTGTAGCTGACGAGCTGCGTAAGGCTATCTCTAAAAACTATAAAGTTTGAAATGTTTTTGAAGTTTGGGAGTATGAGGTAACCACATATGACAAAGCAATGACACCGGGTGGGCTGTTTAGTGGTTACATTGATAATTTCTTAAAACTCAAGCAGGAATGTTCAGGGTGGCCTAGCCATTGCACGTCAGAAGACAAGAAATTGAGTTACGTAATAAAGGAGGGGATTCGACTAGACGCGCATAATATTAAGAAAAACCCCGGTTTAAGGTACTTGGCTAAACTAATGCTGAATTCTTTTTGGGGTAAGTTTGGTCAACGCGAAAATTTAACCCAGTGCCGTATTGTATCTGAGCCGAAGGACTTTTTCAAATTGTTTACCGATCCATTGGTTCAGGTACAATCCATAACACCTATTAATGATAATGTGGTAGTTGTAAATTGGGATAGACCTGAAGGTGAATCACAAAAAACTATTAATGTGTCTATAGCCGTTTACACGACTGCTCATGCACGTTTAGAATTATATAGTTACGTGGAGAAACTAGACCGCCACGTTCTGTATTATGATACAGACAATGTCATATTTGTCGCTAAACCCGACGATTGGAATCCAGCTTGCGGAGATTTCCTTGGCTAGATGACATACGAGACGTACGGTACCGGAAGTTAATAGCTGAATTTGTTAGTGCAGGACCGAAAAACTATAGTTATAATGTGTTTTCAACCAGCGAACAGACAATTAAATCCGTGTGTAAATTGAAGGGTATTACCTTGTAACAACCTTTTTTTTGTGGTTGTATTAAAAAGGACATTAATTTAAGAATCGTTCATTTATTTGGCGTAATATTAGAAAAGTTTTTAATTATTAATATGTAGAATTGAGAATGGCAATTTAATTGGCATTTCCTAGAACATATCTTTTGGGTGTAATATTACATAAATAGTTTTAATTCCCTTTCTTAAAAAAAAATTGGATTTATATTATTGTATCCGCGCAAGCGTGAAGACTTTTAGGGAGAATACACTTGAGTTATTCTGAAAGCTTTTTTTTTTAATTCACTTAATGCTGAATGTTCCAGCAAGAAGCATGATTTTTACCTAATTTTTTATATTTTGGTGCCATCAGATTTTGGTGGTAAGTTTTTTTTTCTCATTATATTTAAAACTAAAGCCTTTGCTTTTTTTTAGGCACCTTTTAATTACTTTTTCTTAAGTACTTTTTCTTAAGTATTTTTTCTTAAGTACTTTTTCTTAAGCACCTTTTAAGTACTCACCTTTTAATGCATACTTTTATATAGCATTTTTATAATATATTTTAATGGCACGTATAAGTCAGTAATTTTACTATTCTATTAATTTAAATGGCAAGTTTTACTTGAATTACATTTACAACGCAAGTTCTACATACTTTTACAAATAAATTTGGCGAATTAAACTTCAAGGAAATTCCATATTTTAAGGATAACTAAGCAAGACATTGACCTTTTCATATGAACCATTCTGCTTCATAGTTACCAGTTACAGTGTATGAACAGAACCGTTAAAAGGTAATGTTTTTTTATATAATTTAGTATAGTTTACGACTTCTGATTTTTTTACGTTTCCAATCATATACAGGGTGATTCGCGAGGAAGTGGCAATATTTTAAAGATATGTCGAGGAAGCCAAAATAAGTAAAATAAACTCATATGTTTAAGTCCGATTTTATTTGTTTCAGGGATAATTGACTTTTTCTTAAAATGTCAAATCTCATCAATTTTTTGCCTATTACGAAGTACGTTGATGTATTGACCTTATGCACGTAATTCTGAGAGCGAAATCCAGAAAGGAAACTTAAAATAATTATTGCCCTTTTAGTAACTTTAAATTTGGCGGCTAATAAATTCTCACCAAGAACGTTCTCACTATCGCCAATATTTGCAAAATTCCCTAACATGGTATTTATTTTTAAGAGTTGACTTTCTGGATTACGCAACCAGAACTTATGTGTAATTAGGTGAAAGTAGGCAACTGAAATGAAAACTGACAGTTAGTTGTTAAAGTGACAGTTGTTCAACATTAGTTTTATGAAGTTGTAAAAATGCCCCACAAATTTAGTCATAAAGAATATGCCGATATGATATTTGTTTATGGGTTCTGTAATGGTAGTAATGTTCGTGCAGTGGAGGAGTATCGACGTCGTTTTCCGAATCGAAGAGTTCCTAACAAGCGAGTATTTCAAACTGTTTTTACACATGCCGGCGAAACTGGGACTGCAAGTATTGTTTCTGAAAGAGAACACGGAATCGCTGTTGGACTTGAAGAAGATATTCTGGATGTGGTAGACGAAAATCCAGAGATAAGTACAAGGCGCATCGCAATCCAATTTGAAATACCACAAACAATGGCTTGGAAAACACTTAAGCAACAAGGTTTGAACGCTTATCATTTGCAAAAAGTACAAAATCTCCACGAAGGCGATTATCCTTTAAGGCTACAATTTTGTCATTGGATTCGGGAAAACAGAAGATTGTGTAGACATTTTGTGGTCGGATGAAGCTCAATTTACGCGAGATGGAATTAACAATTGCCACAATAATCATCGATGGTCGGACGAAAATCCACATGCTACGATAGATCACAATTTCCAACATCGATTTAGCATTAACGTTTGGTGCGGTATTCTAAATGATCAATTAATCGGTCCTTTCGTATTAGATGCGCGCCTTACTGGACAAGGATATTTACGTTTTTTAGAAGACCATTTAGAAGAAATATTGGACGAAGCACCTTTAAATATTCGACAACGAATTATCTTCCAACATGATGGAGCGCCTCCTCACTATTCAAATAATGTACGAAATTTTCTGAATACCACTTTCGGCGATCTTTGGATTGGTAGAGGCGGTCCGCTTCCTTGGCCACCGAGATCACCGGATCTCACTCTCCTCGATTTTTGCCTTTGGGGATGGATGAAGTCGTTAGTTTATGCTACCAAAGTGGAAACGAGGGAAACGTTACTAGATCGCATTCTTAATGCAGCAGCTATCATTAGAGCGAACAATCGTTCATTGAAACTCGCTACTAGTGCAGTTTATAAACGCACAAATAAGTGTATCCAAGTGGGCGGTGGTGTTTTCGAAAATTTTTCGTAAATTAATGCTTCGAACATTTTTCGTAAATTAATGCTATTTTGTTTATTTTGTAATTGATTTTGTAATAAATTTTGTTTGCTTTTTAAATATCTCTGAAACAAATGAAAATCGGACTTGAACATATGAGTTTATTTTACTTATTTTGGCTTCCTCGACATATTTTTAAAATATTGCCACTTACTCGCGAATCACCCTGTATTAAATAAACTTATGTATAACTTGTTATTTTATTTTCATTTGTGTTAATTTGTTTATTAGTATTCATTAACTAGGTTTTGTTGTTCCTATATAGATATATAAAAAAAAGACAACATGGCGCTCGAGAATTTATCATTTTTTCATAATTTTTAGATAACATTTGTTTTGAATTAAGGATAAGTGAAAATAATTAAGCAACTAGCAGTTCAGGTAGGTTAATTAAACTCTAAATTAGAACCCTCCCTATTTTAATTTACCGATGAGCCGACGGCAGTAGCGATTGATATTTAATATTTTTTTATTAATTACAATTATTCGATCAATTACAATCAATTTATTAATTCATTACATCATCGCTTTTGTTTTAATATTATAAGTTGGCCCAGTTTTAGTGTTTATATACTTTAGCAGCCGCTTTTAAGGTTACATCCTTAAACTATAAGGATCACGTGTTATAAACTTTGAAGGGATGAAAGATATGGTGCTTAGCAAAAGTAAAGACTATTTTTGTGTATAATGATAGAAAAATAGTTAGACAGATGCAACAATGTGTTAAGTAGACCTGAATCTAAACAATATAGAATAAGTTACTCTAAACGGCGTAGAATAGAAAACTTTGACACGCTTCCATTTGGATATAAGGAATTTTTTTTAACAAATTCATAAATTTTGGACAGTTTTATGTAAAAAATGTCGTCTTTGCGTAAGTCGATATCGGCAACGGTTTTTGTGTAAAATGAGTTTCAAAATTATCATTATTTGATAAAATTACTGTTATTCACTTCGGAATCAATTCAAAACGCAAAGACGACATTTTTTACATAAAACTGTCCAAAATTTATGAATTTGTCAAAAAAAATTGCAAAAAGGTCGTACAAAATTTTTTAGGGACTTGATACTCTTTTCATCCCCCTGAAAAGGACGCATATGATTCGAATAACGAAAAATGGCCTAGCTCATGTTACTCAGCGTGAAAAGTTATGTATGTTCCCTTTATTTCGTCTCTTTATCTTTTATCGTTTTTGAAATAACTGGATAAAATCAGTTTAATTCGAACCCTTTCAAGGGCCTGTAACTTTTTAAGGGTGTGTTTTAGGGCACATGTTTATAGGAACATTTTGTCTTATTTTAATGAGTTCTACATGCAGTAGAAATTCGGAACCCTATTTCAGAAACACCCTGTATAAAGAAATAATTATTTTATTTATAAACCCCAGCTCCTTGAGGACGAGTTCCAACTCCAAGACCTAGTCCAACCCTAAGACCAACCCCAAGACCAACTCCAGGTCCAAGACCAACCCCACGTCCAAGATCAGGTCCAGGTCCAGCTCTCAGCCCAGGACGAAACCCTAAATACACCCTTCACGTGAGCAAGTACAAAAAGGCTCTTAATACAAAACAAAAAGGGTTGAAAATTCTATCAAGAGTTGAAAACGGCCTACATCTGCCCCTCACGTGAGCAAGTACAAAAAATTGCTGTCAAAAAAGGCTCTAATTAGGGATAAAAATTCCGTCAAGGGTTGACCCCGAAAAGAAACCATAGGGAAGAAAAAACGCGTCCTATACGTGAGCTATCATAAAATAGTGTGAAAAAACGCGTCCTGCACGTGGAAGAGTAAATAACAAAAAATAATTAGAGATGAAAAGGGCCTCCGAAAAGAAACCATAGGGGTGGAAAATACGATCTCACACGTGGGTGTGTAAAAAAAATTAGGGGTTGAAAAAGGCCTCCGAAAAGAAACCATAAGGGTGGAAAATATGGTCTTCCACGTGGGGCATCCTTGTGACGTCAAAATCCAAGATGGCGCATGGTGCCCCTGTTCTACTCATATGTTTCAACTTTGACAAAATTGTTTTCAACATCTTTAACAATTTTAATAGATATTACTACTGACGAAGATAACTGTAAGTGTTATCGAAACGTTTAGATTGTATAATTTAAAATACCCCATAAAAAAAACCCAATCAAGATAAGTATTTTATTAAGAAACTTGAGAGCTTTTCAGTTATTTTCAAAACTGTTAAAGGTGTTTGTAAGCGCCATAAATATGATCTCGTTATATTTATCAGATCTTCTATCTCTTACCGTTATGGATGCCCCCCTTGCTGTTCATTATTGGACACACTAATTAAAATTGAAATAAAATGATTTGATTTGTATTGAAAATAAATAATATGTACTGTTGTGTTATATTCTTAAGGAGCGACAATTTTTTTTTTGTCCGAAGCGATATAACAGCTAGAGCGGGCGCAATTGTATTTGCAAATGCATTTAAAGTGATGGATCTTCACAACCTGCTGAAAAACCTGTACTATTTATCAACAATTAATAGCGTACTTGTGAATGACAGTTTAACATTAAAACATTTCATAACCCAGATTCCTATAAGAATAACACTAAATTTCATTTCAAAGAAGAATTTATTTATATGTAAAACGAAAAATTTTTATCATTCCGAGCTTTTGCTTCCTCATTCTAACATTTATTCAATATCTTTAAATTAATTAAAAAAGCAAACTACAAGGTATTTTATATTTAAAAAAGCAACAATTACTAGTGAAATGTGATATAGTCAGTTTTAAAATTGATTGTCCCCATTTATAACTGTTTATTATATTTATATTCTGAAACATGTATCTCTTTTTTTTTTTCAAATTGCAACTTATATAAATAAGCAATTAATGCTTCATCAATAAGCGAAGCGTGTAATGGTTTAAAAATTTTAAGCATCATAATTAATTTTTTAAAATTTATGAACACAAGATAATACGGAATTGAAAAATAACGAAGAACGATCCGCTGTATATGGTAATTGTGTGGAAAAAGGATCTGAATTATCTTTGTAAATAGGCAATTATATCAAATAGATCAATCCATCAGCAACTTCTTCGTTTGCTTTTCTTTTTATAATAAAGGTATGTCAACTAGCTTTTTCATATACAATTGGCCGGTGGTCGACTTGTCTTATTAAAAGGATAAACTTGCTGACTTCAAAACTATAAAAAAGGAGTGATTTATAAACCAAGATGGGATTATTGTGCTTGCCACTTGTCATGTTCAATTAATTTTTTTACTCTTTCTAAGATTATATTACACATTTTGCTACTATGCGAAATCAAATTTAAAAATATTGCTAAGATTTGTCATTGATAAAGGAAACTTTGGGTATCGCTGGAAATTTAGATTCAAATAAAAAAATTTGGTGTTATTATTATGACTGTTTCATTATAGTCAAATACGTGTATGCTTAGTTCATACAAAAGTTATAAATAAATGCCAAATGGATAAATAGGTATGCATGTGTTCAATAAGTCATACCTTCTTGGGCGGCTATGGAAATTTAAACGTATTTCTTATTAGCTGCACGTTCAGTCCGGTCACAATGGACATGATAAGAAAGCTGTGATTTTATGTATTCTGGATATACCTACATTATAAGATATGCCAGATTTTGACTTTTCATTATGTTTAATGTAACGTTGCATATTCCGCATACATTGGCATTAAAAAAAAAACATATTCTGCAAATTCTATACAATTCACTTTTTATACAAGAAGCATGTCTTGTCTATGCAAAGTTTTAGCGAAAGAATCTATGTTAAGTGTTAAACAGGTGTGTGCAGTTATCCGAGTCTTTTCTGAATTATGTGAATCAAACTTGTGTATAATTAGGCCCTGATTATGCTCCATTGAATTTAAATTTTGCGTCTCAACAGGAAATTCTATAAACATGGTTAATTTCACGCAATCGCAAACGTTTAAATGAATAATCCTTTTATTAAGTAATTAGGCGCGAATCAGACTCCATTTTGTGTGATTGAAATAAAATTTCGCGCCCATACAGGAAACAAGTTTGTTATTCTTCGTTTTAATTGTTAAATGCCCTCGTACATATCCTTGAATTTATTTCTAGTTTTCAGTATATTTGCTTCACAATCTTTGCATAACTATTTATATTTTGAAGTACTTAACCGTAGAATAATACTGCAGCCTCGTAAAAATTACGACCGGCGAACTTTGTTGGACTATATTGTAAACATCCGTTAATCTACAGTGGTGCACTTCTTAGTACCTTCCTAATTCTTGTAAATCTACATATTTATCCGTTTTTACGACTTTCTTGGCCAATTATAATATAACAATTCGTGCGTGATCGTAAAATTTACGACGCTGTAGTATTAAGGAAGGTTAGCTTTGCAATATTTTTATTATTATCTGAAGAGACTGAAAGCTCACTGACATTTTTCATTGTTTAATCTGCGTATATTTAGTAATATGTCGTTCTACTCTATGGCAAGGCCGTTGTCTGAGGTAGAAATACAGGAAGAGATTAAATAAATTATAAACGGAGAAGATTCTAACTTAGAGGAGTTTGATGATTACAGCGAAAGTGATTGTGAAGTAGGCAATTTAGAGGTGGAAGAATGTTATTCTGATGACGATGTGTAACAACTTTTTTTCGTATTGTATAAAATATACCTCAGTTTAGGATCTTTCCTACATTTAGTTCTAAATTCAAGAAAATTTTAATTATTTTACAATATTGGTATGAGGCAGGCAACTTAAATTGCAAATCTTTTCGTAGAGATTTACATTCCCATATATTGTTTTCTAGTCATTTGAGTTGCGCAATGCATCGTGACTTAATTCTATAAGTAATGCGTCTGCGTTAAGTTATTCGGCTGATATCTTGTACGCATGACCTCATCATCTACTTCGAAATCCTCCATTTGACTTCCTGTTTAATGTCGAAGCATGAAGCTGCTTCTTTTTGATTTTATCTAAATTTATGTAAAAGTGCCGTCAAATTGGTGGTAAGAGATATTTTTAACCCTTTACTGCATGATTCTTTTTTTCTTCACGAAATTAATTTACATAACCTTAATTGCATTATCTAAGACAGGAAAAATGTTTAAAAAAATATATCTTTATTTTTTTTGTTTTTATTTACAAAAAAGTTACTGTTGTAAATTTAAATCATGCAGATAATGAAAAAAAATTAGAAATGAAAGTTTTTAAAACAATTTTTTTTCGTGTATAGCACAATGTCACACCGCATTTCTCGCACATAGTTTGTGCATACCCATTGCAGTTTGGAAATTTGCACCGTCCTTGTTTATCTGCCCAAATAGGCCAATGTCCAGAAGCATCTGTCCTCACTTCTTTTACTGGAACTGATTGTGTAGGTCCGCGTTTCTTTTTTTCTTGGAGTTTTGCCTCAACATCAAAATGGGAAGGACGACCACGTTTCAACCCCGTACTTTTTCCAGAACCGCATAATGCTTCAGCCAACTTAGTTCTAAATTTTGCTTGAGTCAAACAATCGTTCTGAAGACCCTTTGCTTGAATAAGATCCAACCATTGGCTACTGTTACATCAAGCAAATGATAAAATACTCTGAAGTACCACTTTTTACTTCGTTGGATTATTTTTAGGCGACCAAGATTACTGTCCAAAAGATCTACACCACCCATGTGGCGGTTGTACTCTTTGATTATAAAAGGGCAATCAATGACAATTTTTTTCTTTTGTTTTCTATCATACCTCTCAGCCAAAGCTATGGGTTTTTGACCTGCAAATGTGGATAATAAAGTTACTAACTTATTATCCTTCCATACGACGGAGGCTATGTCTACACCATTGCATGAAGTCACCATTTCAATAGATAATCCCCTTTCTTCTTTTTTCATTTCTTTTTCATCCGGTAAAGAACAATTCGGTATTCTATTACGCCGTACTGTCCCCAAACTATATATTCCTTCTTTTGCGAGGTATATAAGAAGTGGAAGCGATGTGTAATAATTATCGAAGTAGAGGCGAATATGTTGATGCCTTGGAATAATCCTTGCCAAACGCACAACAACGTTGGACGAAGCACCAAGATCGGGTTCACCAGGAAGTCTTTTGTTATCCGCGTTTTCTTGTCCGGTGTACATTTCAAAATTATACGCATAGCCTGATACACCACATAAAACAAAAAACTTGAAACCCCATTTATTGGGCTTGATTGGCATATATTGTTTGAGGTGATGTCGTGCCTTGTTAGAACAAATTTGTTCATCTACTGACAAACAGTTTTCCCATGGAATATCTTTACTAAAATTGGTGTTCAAGCTATCTACCAAAGGTCTAATTTTATGCAGTTTGTCATATTTGGGATCATTAGGTGGTGCAACCGAAGTGTTATCGTTGAAATGTAAAAACTGCCTAATTTTTTCATACCGATTCAACGACATTACGTTTTTGATTTTTTCAAAACCTAGATCATCAGACCAGTACTCTCTAGTATTAGGCAGATGAACCAAAGACATATATAAAATAATTCCTAAAAATTGTTTTATCTCATTATTTGTAACGTTCAAAGCTTTATTGACGTTTTTTTGTAAAGCAAATAAATTACTTTGCTCTACAATCTTGTCCACAATAACTTCTGTAAAGAAGTTAGAGAAAAATTCATATGGACTTTCCAAATCTAAAATTTTTCGCGGAAATTTAGACTCGCCTAAAAATTCAAGTTGATGGGTGTTCAAAATAAGGTTCTTTTTCTTCCAACTAACATCTAAAAATTACCTACATTACTGATTTTATGATCATAGATAAGCGGTTTTGTTACCTGAGTTACGTATATTTAGAATCCCATTTGTTTCAGCAGCTTCTTCTTCTATTTCCTTATTTTCGTTAACAACCTGCCCCCTAGCCACCTGATCAATTATATTGTCTACCGAATTACCACACACATTGTCAAATTCCTCGACTTTATTTTCAATTTCATCATTATCAGTAATTTCATTATCCGAATTTTCAGAGTCCCGAAGTTCAAAATTGAGATCGACAGCACTATCATCGTCATCAAAATCACATCCATCTTCACTATCAGACCACATAGACCAATTATTGACAATGTCTTCCAAATCTTTATCAGAAAAAGGTTGTTTTTTTTTCTTATTTTTCCAACTCATCTACAACGTGGTTGTATATTATATGCATGATGATGTAAAAAAACCACAAACAAATATTTTGAAAATAAAACCGCATGCATTATTATATCTTATGATCTTATTTTTAATTTTTCCGAAAAACCTCAATTTGACAGTTTTTTGCACTTACAACTTGTTGCACAAATGACAACGATCTAGGTTATGTTGCGGCACATGAATTTCTACATTATTTTGACAAAAAGTTGATTTTCATGCCTTCTATGGACCACTAGCAGTACTACATACATATGGTCTATGTTGTAAATGTACAACATTATGCTAAAGCAGAAAATAGTAAGTTTATATGCTTTAAAAACGGAATGTTGTAAATTTACAACACTATGCAGTGAAAGGTTAATACATTTACATAAAATTAAAGCATTTGTTCTTTTTTAGGCGTTTTTTTTTTACGTTTTCTTTGCGTTTTCTTGAGGTATTTTTTATACCATTTTCTTTCTTTAATTACACGTTTATCATTACTTCAATTTACAACGTAATTGCATCTTAAGTACGCATTTGATTTTATTGTGGCGTACATTTTTCGTTTTACGATTGCAATTTTTTGAATGGATACTTCCAAATAATGCAATAAGAAGTGGATTTAAAAATTTTAAGAAGAAATTATACGGATTTTAATAAAGATTAATTTCAGTTTGGGGTGTGGCTGATAACATTATGTCAAGATTGCACCATGATGACGTAAGAATGACTTCATCTCGTTAACCTCTCCCTAATCATATTTAGATACCAGAGGTTGTGAAAAAGAAAAGTTTGTGTACAAAAACTTCTAAGGTATTTATGTAGTGTTTTATTTAGTGTTTTAAGCATAATTTTAAGACGTTCATTATTTCATTATTACATTTAATTCAATAAACATAGTCTGTATATCGTTATTTTTTACATTTTTATCAAGTCGGTTTAATTGTCCCGATAATTTAAAAAAAGACAATTTGGCGCCCGAGATAACTTAATTTTTTTACATTCTTTATTATTGATGGTAAGTGGTAATTAAGCAAATCATTTTAGTGAACCCTCCTTATTAATCTACCGGCATGAGCCAAAGGCACAATTATAAGTGGTGTAAGGTTAGTATTTTTTGGAGAATTTATTATAACATTACTTTATAATTACTTTATATTATTTAAAATTGTACATCGTTACACACATTTTTTTATTACACTGGTCCTTCGGGTAAAAGTGTTGATGAAGTTTTGGATGCGCGTAGTTCTCTGGATTACACCGAACAAAATTTCTCTGAAGCGAGAAAACCTGTGTTAGATGAACGAAGTTCGAATAGTTCAAGTGACGATCTTTCATTGTCAAAAGTGGCTCGAAAATTAAAATATGTAATATAGCCAAAGTCTACACGATTGAGAGGCAAAAATTGTCACACGTGGTCCGCTAAATTGCCACTGAGATCTAAAAGAACAACCTCTAAAAATATTATTCATTTCATTCCCGGAAACAAACCGAAAATATTCCTCCATAGTAGACCACTTCTTACATTTTTTTGCAGACTCCATCATAAACCAAACCATAGATTATACTAATGAGGAAATTGTCAAGAATTTTAAAAACTATAATGGAAATCCTGCACATAGTACTACAACTCATTCTACAAAGCACGTATGAGTTGCGAACGGTTCAATTTCTTGATCAATTGTCTTCGATTTGACAATAAAATATCTAGGAGTGATAGGATGCTACTCGATTCCTTTGCACCCATTCGTGATATATGGGAAATATTTATGCAGATTTTTAGAATTTCTTATACCCCATCAGCTTATCTTACTATCGATGAACAACTATTGGGTTTTCGTGTTTTAGAATATACAGGTTGTCCCATTTTCGTATGTTTTACGGGGTATCTCGCTTATTTTTTAAGTTAGAGCCTTGCGGTTTTCGCGACACCGTGCTATTTTTTAATGAAACCAAAGATGCACTAATCAAATTTTCCATAGCCATCTTAGTTTGTGTGCTACAGGGTGATTTTGGAAAAATTGCATTTCAGTCATCTCCTGTAACTCTGTTATTGTCAAACATATTAAAAAAGTAAAAACTGGTATTTGTAGATTTTTTTACGTAGAATCCAGTGGCGTAATCAGATTTTCTTTAGAGGTCACAGTTTTTGAGATATTGACATAACCTACTTTTTTTTTTATGGGACACCCTATATATTTTTTTAAAATCTTTTTCCCCTTGCCAAGAGCTTTTAAAAAATATAGCATAGTCTATATTTATTTTTATAAATAACGTGACAAAATGATTTTTTTCTGTAATTTACATTGATAATAGTCGATAGCCGTGGGTAACCATGGTAACGGAAAAAACAAAATAATTAACGTTCTGCCATTACTTAGGTATTTGATTTTTGAAGTTTCTACTTCTCTCAAATTATTCCTGGTTACATTTTCCCAAATTTAGTGCTGATATTTATTGTTATTCGTTGTTCTTGTTTATTGTTATCGTTCTTGTTCTTGTTGTTGTTATTTAATTGTTTTTTAATATGGCTCGAAACCAAAAATTTGAAAACTTTGAGAAATATGATATGAATACCTGCTTCATATTATCTAATGAAAACGCAGACCAGGCCTTAGAACTCTATCTGAACAGGTCAGTTAATCTTTACCGTAGAATTTGTATTTATTTGATATACCTATTTTGTCATATAGATATCCCGAAGGAAAACAACCCGACAGAAGAATATTTCAGAAATTAAAATTTAATCTTTGCCAACATGGATGTTTTGACAAACCTCGACCCCGAGTTTGCAACAAAGAGAACGAGGAATCAACGTTTTAGCAGTTGTTCAAGCCATTCCTGAAACCTCGTGCAGGAAAATAGATGAAGAGACCGGTGTGTCTAAAACAACAGTGCAAAGGATTTTAAAAAAACATAAATTCAAACCCTACAAGTATAAACTTGTTCATCATCTGCATCCTGGTGATGCTGAACGTAGACTGGAGTTGTGCAATTGGTTTATAAATATGAAAACTCAGGACAATAATTTTGAAAAAAAAAATAATTTGGTCAGGTGAGGCACATTTCACAAGTTCTTGAATTCTTAATAAACTCAACTCGCGGTTTTGCAGTCAAGAAAACACTCACGTGTTTTTTCCTAGAGAGCGTCAAGGCAGGTTCGGATTTAATGTCTCCTGCTTTATTTTTAACCGAAAAATAGTTTACAAGATTTATGAAGAAAACCTAAACTCTAATGGGTACTTACAAATTCGACATGAAAAAACTATGAACATTTTGGAAGATATTCCACTGGCTCAACTGAACGATATATTCTTCCAGCAGGATGGGGCTCCAGCCCACAATGCTAGAATAATACAAAACTGGCTAAATGAAAGTTTCCCAGGAGATAGATTGGAACAAATGGATCTGTTCGATGGCCACCACGATCACCGGATCTCTCGGTTTTGGATTGTGGGGGTATTTAAAGAATAAAATTTATTCGAGGCAATATGCCAACATGCAACAATTAAAAATTGCAACAGAAAATGCTTTTGCAGGATTACGAAGACAATCATTTATTTTGGAAAATACTGTTAAAAGAATTCATAAACTTTGTGAAACTTGTAGGAGACATAATGGTCTGCAATTTGAACAATATTTGTTAATTAATTATTTTGTTTTTTATCAATGTAAATTATAGAAAAAAATCATTTAGTCACGTTATTTATAAAAACAAATATAGCCTACGCTATATTTTTGAAAAGCTCTTGGCAAGGGAAAAAAGGTTTTAAAAAAATATATAGGGTGTCCCATAAAAAAAGTAGATTATGTCAATATCTCGAAAACTGTGACTTCTAAAGGAAATCTGAGTACGCCACTGGATTCTACGTAAAAAAATCTATACATATCAGTTTTTACTTTTTAATATGTTTCACAATAAAGGAGTTACAGGAGATGACTGAAAATGCAATTTTTCCAAAATCACCTTGTAGTACAAAAACTAAAATGGCTATGGCAAATTTGATTAGTGCATCTTTGGTTTCATTAAAAAGTGTCGCGAAAACCGCAAAGTTCTAACCTAAAAAATAAGCGAGATACCCCTTAAAACATACGAAAATGGGACAACCTGTACAGTTATGCTCTGCGATACCACTACAAAATTTATGATAGACGCAAGTCCATACCTGGGAAAAAAACACGCCAACAGACAGTTTACCTTTAGTTAACTATTTTGTGAAGAATCTAACCAAATCTGTTCATAGCAGTAATAGAAATATAACCATGGACAGCTGGTCTACTTCTATCGCCTTGGCAGATGAGCTATTAAATGATTCCTACAAATTAATCATAATAGGGACCTTAAGGAAAAACACACGCGAAATTCCACCTGAATTGTTAGAAACTAAAGGAAGGAATGTCTTGTTTTGATCAGAAGAAGACATTAGTTTCTTACATACCGAAAAAAAATAAGCTATCTACACTACATGAAGGTGTCGTACATTCGGAAGTAAATAACAAACCTGCAATAGTTATGAGTTAAAATGAAACTAAGGGAGGCGTTGATACATTTGATTAACTATGCTCAACAATGGGATGCAATCGAAAAACTAGAAGATGGCCATTTTGTGTCTTTTATGGAATGATTAATATCGCATGTATTAACTCCTTTGTTATATATTGTGTCAACAAATACAAGACCTTTCAAACTCCCTTGCAAGGATTCCAATTCATGATAATCTTAAGCCATGAATTAGCAAAACCGCGGATGGGGCATAGTTTAGGTGTAGCAAATTTAAGATCTGAACTCCGGGACAGCATTAATAAAATTTTGAAGTTGACGTCAACACAGGAAAACATCAACTCAGTACCAAAAAAAAACGTACAATATTCGCCATGTGCCCTAACCAAAAAAAAAAAGACGCATGACTACGACTTATTGTAGCCACTGCGTAAGCCAGTTTGTGTAAAACATCGTGGAGATGTGTGTGTTACTTGTGCAAAAATTTGAAACTTTGTGATTAAAAAATAAAAAAAACATGTGGATTAATAGTTAAGAGAGAGGTATGTGATTTTTTTAGTCCTTTAGAATAAATACTTTTTCATTGTAAAAAAGTATTTTTAAAAAGTCGTAACATTTACGACGCTGCAGTATTAATGTAATGAGGAATCATAGTAGTAGTCTAGGGTTAAATATGGGCAGTTTATTTCTCGAACGGGATTTCTGAAATGGGATTATTGAGTCGAAATTGCTCGTCTCACGCCGCTGTCAAATTCAATTTCATTTTAGTTTTCGTTTTGAGGTAAAATTGTATTCTAGTGAATGAAAGAAAGAAGCTTTGAATTTTCCTAGTTTTCTAACTACATCGCTTAATGCAGATTTTGACAAAACTTAATTAATTAATTGAGGTTGCTTTACCTTTACGGGTTTTACTCAATTAATGCGTTTCGACGGTATATATATATATATATATATATATATATATATATATATATATATATATATATATATTATATATATATAAGTAATACTAATAAGCAATTAATACTTATTCCTTTTCTCTACAACCTGATTAAAGTTAGGGTAAGTTCTAAAAGATAACGGTGTTAATTCGATTACCTTCAATAATTTCTTCTAGGCCTTTGTGGATTTCGAAAATTAATATCTTCGTATTTTTCTTCATGCGAATGTTAACCAACAAATTCGTACTAGTACATCCTTTTATACGATTAATAATAAACACTTACAAGTGTATTTCTTTCCTTTATAACCTGATTAAAGTCAGGGTAAGTCAACAGAAAGCGATGTTAACGTAATTACTTTAAACAATTTCTTCTAGACCTTCGTGGGGGTGTGTTCCACCCATATATTACCTTCGTGGGGGTGATTCCACCCACATATTACCTTCCTGGGTGTATAATTTAACCACATATGTTTAACCGTCAGTTGCTCGACTGTCCACTTTCTCTTTTGGTGCTGCAATAATATATTGATTTATTACATGTTTGATGTTGCGGAGAAAACAGTCTTCTTCATATATGTTCCTCGTACCTGAGGAAGCTATTTCAAGCTAAGTATTAAAATGTATTTTTTAAAAGATTATTATTATATTATTAAGAGCATTGTAAAAAGTTCAGGTCGTGCAGTCATAAAATACCATGCAACTACACTGATATCAAAAAAGTAATTGATTTTGTTTTACATGATATAACTGTGTTAGTCACGATTTCATTGATTTCTTATTTTTAGATTTTACTTAAACTATGTTTCAGTATAACATAAAAACAAACAACGGTCTTTATAACGTTTTGTAAGGTAACAGAGTGATCACTGTCTTACCAACATAAAATATATGTTTTGTTAATTAACAATTAAGGTATGTTTACTGATAATGATTCAGCGCAGCTATATGTTAAATATTATTGTGTATATTTCAAACGGTAAGGCGTGTGGCCTACCACTATTTAGCCAGGTGTTTTAGAGATTTTATTTTTAGTGTTTTATAAATTTACTTTCAGAAGTGTTTTTCATAATCTTAGTTTAAGAACCGGACCCTACCTATTTAAAATTTTTTTTCAATTCTAGATTTAGTATTTAACTTTGATTTATTTTTTTTTACAATTGAGGGTCATAAACTTGCTTATATCTATTTTTTTTAATTTGATAAATATAATTATTTAGTTGACCACATTGTGTTCTCTTTATTATTGCGTGTTTTACTGATTATAATATGTACTTATGTGTTCTCTTACAATTTTATTTCCCCCTTTCGTAGTATAGGAATCTTATCGTAAACTACGTGGCTGCTTAGGTTTTATACTATTAAGTCACACCACCCACGTATCCAGTGCCTACCTCTTTAGTGGTCCAAAAATCAGTTGAGCTAGACCCATCTCTCTATCTCTCTTTATATTCTCCCTGCAGCGTATTTCAGGCTAAGTTACAAAAATAATTTTGAACACTTTTCCAGTTATTTTATGAGGCGGCTAACTTCACAGTCGTGAAGCTTTGCATAAATCTATGTTTCTTATGCAATAACTAGGCGCCACTTACGCGCCATTGTGTACTGTTAAAATAAAGATTTGCACCCTAATAGGAAAAATTTATTGGAAAATTACACTGACACGGCTAATTTTGCAGCCATGAACTTTTGCATAAATCAATTCTTTCTTATGCAGCAACTAAGCGTCATTCGAAGCTCTGCGCAGATAAAATAAAATTTTCCGGTTTTGTAGGGCATAAGTTATTCCAAAAATTACATCGATAAGGCTAACTTCATAACCTTATGATTAAATTAATCTTTTCTTGTTGATAATTACACGTTCGCGGTCCAATGACCCATATATGTGTCACGCCCCATGTTGTTTGTAAGTCCCGTGCCCTTCATTTGGTTGACGTTTGTATAAAATTTCATGTATGATTTAAATATGGACTAATGAAGAATAGGCAGGTTGTATACAAGGGACTCTGTGGTATAACTAGCTAATAATTAAAGCAAACGTTTGACCCATATTTGGTGCATGGACTTAGACATTATATACCATTCATTATTCATAACAAAAAAAATATGGGACATCGCTTTTTTATATAGGGGACTGGTGCGCTTTAATTATTAAATGTCATATGGACAGTGAACGTGGTAATACTTTCAAAACGAAGATAGGCAACATTGTAAAAGAAAATCAATCAATAATGTATTTCAGATGAACGTTTAAAACTTCAGATCAGATATAGATTAATACACATCTAATTGCAAACTTCCAAAGCCGCGCACTTCTATACAATATCGGTATCACAATTTCTAGCACTTTCTATATTATTCAATTAATTTTTGGACTTCCTTTATATTAAGAAACTCTATATAGAAAAGTAATACAAAATAAAATTTTCGTTAGAAAATATGACTCAACACTTTCTTATAAAATGAATCGTTATTAAGGTATTACAAAATTTTAACTAATACTTAAATTATTCCTTAGGACATTTTTACCGCTAAATTACGTATCGTATCAAAACATTGCATAGACCAAGAGTAATGGTATGTGTAGGGTCTATATATGAATATTTTCATATCTTTGAAATGCATAGTTGTTTTATAAATATTGGATAGAGACCAAAAACTGCTTCTAATAAATCTCCTCTCGTCACAGCTGAATTTCTCCCGAAATCTAATCAGCTCCAGCGGAAATGAACACAAGGTCAAATACAACATTTTAATTACATACGTATCATCGTTTTGGAGTTATCATGGATACTAACATACATCCACACACACACGCACGTACATACTCACGCACAAACCCACACGCACGCACATACAACCACACACCACACCCATACACACACACGCAGGCATGCACGCACGCACACACACACACACACACACACACACACAAACACACACACACACACACATAAACACACACACACACGCACGCACAAACGCAAGCACACACACGCATACGCACACACACGCCCACACCCACGTCCACGTCCACGCCCACGCCAACGCCCGCGCGTCCGCGCACACGCACGCACACGCACACACGCACACACGCACGCACACGCACACACACGCACACGCACACGCACACGGACACGCACACGCACACGCACACGCACACGCACACGCACACGCACACGCACACGCACACGCACACCGCACGCGCACGCACGCACACGCGCACGCACACCACACGCACACGCACACGCACACGACACCACAGCACACGCACACAGCACACGCACACGCACACGCACACGCACACGCACACGCACACGCACACGCACACGCACACGCACACGCACACGCACACGCACACGCACACGCACACTCACGCACACGCGTGAAGTTATCCTTCGCAGTTTAGTTTTTCAACAGCTTCTTTTCTATAAGGACACAGATTGTTTTTAACGGTGCACAACCGTGCCTAATTACGCATAAAAAAATATATTTATGCGAAAGTTCACTACCGTGGATTTAGACGTGTCCGTTATTGCAGCCGTAGCCGCTATCGATGCTTCCGTTTCGCCAACATCACTTGTCGCTTTGGCGTAACTAATTTCGGTCCGTGTTGAAGAGATTGTCTTCGATTGCGGTGGAAATCCATTTTCTTCCTTGGCGAAGGTCGAGGAAGCTTCGGTCATTTTCTGTAACTCGCGAGGTACTCCCCACCGTAATTAACGCACCTTGCCCGATCAGTGTCGTGGTCGTGCATAGACTGCTGTAGTGATCGTCGACGCACTTGCCACAAGGTGTAGCAGATTTGCAGCAGCGTTATGCCAAATGCCAGCTTTTTGCCTCAAGATCTCGACAGTTACGCGTAGACTACGTGTTTCGTCTCCCGGATCTTCTCAGCTTTCTTTGTGGGCTGTAAATGTACCTGTACCATAGGGATCGGGAGTCACTGCTTTACTCTAGAACAATGAAAGATGTTAAAATTATGTTGATGCGGCTCTGAGCACACGCTAATTTCGGGGATTTGCACGAACACGCAACGTATAGCCACCCTGAACAAACGATCCCTCGATGACCCATAGGTAGGGTACGGTTTATATCATGCCTTATCATAACCCTCCTTAGCCTGTCTCGGACTTTGGTTGAGTCCGGTTGATCCGGATTGCCTCACTGACGACCATGACTGGGGTGAAAATAATCACACAACGGCGTCGATCTAGTTCTCTAGAGAAGTTACCCGGTCCTTCTGGCAAAGGGTTACCGTGTATCACTTTCTTCCTGGTAATGGTTTCAATGGCTTCTGGTGCGACTTCCATGAACTGAAACGCGTTAGTGGTTGTCGTCGGTGCCGACGTGCTGTTTTTTAGCGTCTTCTTAGTCCTCTTCCTCTGTGTCCTGAAGTCCTCGTTGGGGCTGGTGGATCTTTGTTTGGTTTGTTCGGGCTGGATTTAGACGGCGTTGGACGTCGACGCAATCGTTAGTGGGGATGTGTCTGGCGGCGTCTTCTTCTATCTTTTCCTCTTCTGCTGTCGTTCTAGGCGGCAGCCTAATCTGCCAGATCAGTTCGTCTAGCGGCGGGAGACTTGGGTCCACTTCCACGACGTCGTGACTCTCCGACTCGTTACAACGACGCTGGCAGTTATGTTCTTCTCCAAAAAAATTATTTATTAGCCTTCGCTAAATTGGTAATGTTACTTAATCGACATTGAGTTGGTCAACTTATAGATAAATCATGGTTTCCTTATACAGTAATTATGCCCCAGTTAGGCGTCATTTTATGCCGTTAAAACAAAATTTTGCGCCCTCATAGAAAAAAAGTTATTGTAAAATTACTTGGACACGGCTACTTTAACAGCCATGAACTTCTATATTGCAGTAATTCGACACCACCTATGCATCGATAGCGGCTACGGCTGCAATAACGGACACTTGTTTCTTTTTATTTTAGATTAACAATAGGCACTAAACGTCCACAACACCAACCCAATAGCAAGGCATTAACCACAACCACAACAACGCCTTCCAGAAACGTTACACTATAGCAGCAGACCAACAATAACCACAGTTTATTGAATTCAATCTGACCATACATGACGTTAGAGCAACAGCATCAAAAAACCCTCAACACACACACACACACACTCACGCACGCACGCACGCACGCACGCACGCACGCACGCACGCACGCACGTACGCACGCACGCACGCACGCACGCACGAGCACAAAAAAAGTTGTATGCAGGCAACACTAGATATACTACTGTGTGAGTAAAAAGTCTGGAATAATGGCTGTAAAATTGAAACTACTAATTTTTAAGAAAATTTAAGAAACACGTCAATTTTTATTTTTAATTGCACATTTACTGGTTCTATAATTAAATATACAGGGTGACTCATCTAAGAATAATGATGTCACTATCAACTTTTTCAAATGACAACTCCCAATTTTTATGGTATTTTAATACACAGTGCGATTGTCTAAATGACGGTATAAAATTTTTGGCTATTAATGACATTTTGTAGGAAACTGATTTTGAAACATAGAAACAGAATTTCAATTTTATATTATCGTGACTATAGAAGATTTGACTTTTTATACGCAGTATCTTCAGAAACTTCGTTTATTATCTGCATACTATCGCATCATTGCCAGAAAACTGATTGAATTCTCAAAAGATTTTCACTATGGTCAAAGTAAGCGAAAGGGAACGATTTGAAATATTAATCATCACGGGATATGGCGAAAGAAAAAGAACGCAAGATCAGTTATTTAACAATATTAATGCTGAAAAATTACGGATAACTCAATTGATTGTTAGCAAAATTCAAAAAATTTTCAAGAATTTCGTCATGTTAGAGATTTACCAAGAACTGGGCGACCCGCAATAAATGAAGGAAAGCAGCTTAATGTGCTACTGGATTTGCACGAAAATCCATATAACGCAACTCGTGCTTCTACTACGGATCATGAAATTAGATAAAAATCGGTAGTAAATCACTTGAAAAAATAAAGTCATTTTACTGCAAGAGTTGAATGAAGACGATCCCAACTGTCGAATGGAGTTCTGTGAAACTATGATGAATATGTTACAAGAGAATCCTGGAATGTTAAGAGGGATATTATTTTCAGATAAGGCATCATTCTATTTGAACGGCACAGTCAATAGGCAAAATCTTAACTGGTATCGCGAGCAAAAAATAGATTATCCACAAAAATTAAGCGTATGGGCGGGAATTGACAGAATAATATCTCCATATTATTTAACGGTAACTTAACTTTTTGGAAAACGAATTAATTTCTGAGTTAACCGTTATTTTTCCAAATCCGGAAGATCCTGACATTCCGTTGTGGTATCAATAGTACAGCAATACTTGAATGATGTATTTCCCAATAGATGGACTGGACGAAGTAGATAGTGATATCAATATTCTTAGATAGATCACCCTGTATATTTCATTATAGCACCAGTAAATATGCAATTCAAAATAAAAGTTGACCTGTTTTTGGAATTTCCTCAAAATTCAATAGTCCAAATTTTACAGTCATTATTCCAGACTTTTTACCCACACTGTATATAAAACGCTATAGGAAATTAAACGTTTTATGTTTATATTGAGAAACATGTTACATTTTTCCTTTTTTAGAACTGGTACTCTGAAAGTCGGAATTGTTTCACGAAATACAGACTCAGTTTAAGTTAGGTTTTTGATTGAAACAGAAATTTTAGTTACTATGAATCTCACTTATACAATTTTCACGACAATAAATTATCTGTGAATAGAGTTCATAAGCCTTTAAGAGAAAGAACCGTGCTTTAGAAGAACGCGATAGATACCATACATAAGATATGTGTAGAGTACTCATACCTTTTTGACCAAAAATGGCAGTTTACACAGAAAATTGTGCGATAAGAAAATGTAATAAATAGATAAACCCATAAATGAGTTGTCATCACCTTTATTATTAGTACGTAAACGACGTTTTATTTGCTTAATGTTACCGAGCTGGCAGCGTAGTGATGACATTACCTGCTTAGCATTCGGGAGGTAATGGGTTCGATTCCGTTACCGTCTAGCTTGTATGAAGTTTTTCAGAAGGTTTTCCTCATACACATGTAGCGGCATGGTCACTGCGTATATGCACACCATGTGCGGTTACTTAGGCGAATGCTGGGGTAGTATTTTCCCCCTCAGAACCCTAACTCCGTTCCTTCCGATCCTATCCTGACCATACCCATCCTTAATCCCACCATGCATATATACGTAATGTATGTATCTATGCTGGGAATCCATGATTGTGGCTGAAAGAGCTCGGCAAGCTCGAGGAGCCTGCCCTCCCCATTGGGGGAGGGAATGAAATACGTGGCCTTTTCCTTTTTCTTTTTTGCTTAACACGTTGACTGCCGAGGGATGTTTTTATATATTTCACGTTTAGGCCGGAAGGCGGATTTCATGTTATGTTGAAATCTTCATTCTCTGGGCCGTGATGGGCAAAGACAGATATCGACGAATAATGAATCGTAGTACAAGAAATTTTCGAATACCTATCATCTAAGCTAAGTAGTCATAGTGACCGAGTCGGCGCAGTATTCTACAAAGTAGGTAATGGCGCCGCCGCGGTCAATTTCTCGGTAAATGAACAGATAGAATTGATAAGATATATAAATTTAAAATAATGACTTTTTGTTCCAGGAAAATCTCAATTTTATCAAGTTATTTTTTTAAGATAAAATATAAATAAGTTTTAGCTATTATTTGAGACTGAAACGTTTGTTTATAAATATTTTTATCTAATCTTATATCTTTCTTGCTTTACACCTGCAATTCCGCAAATCAATTTCATTTCGATTGTTTGTCGTATTGAGTGTTTATCTTGTTTAGTTCTTGAGTGCTTTAGTCTTGTGTTTTGTACTTTCAACATGTCTCGAAATAAAAAATTCGAATCAAAAGGATCCCTGACAGACCAGGAACTTATAGACATGTTGAATAATTTATCAGACTCCGAAGGTAAAAAAGTCATTTTACAAATAAAATCCGATATTTCCCTAAAATAGGTGATGGCTTGGCCAAGAAGAAGAAATAGTCTCTGATATTGAAAATGACCAAATTCCAGTTGCGCACAGAAATATTGACGGTACTGAATGGCAAATTACCCTAGGTAGTCAACCAGTTTTAATACCATTTACTAAGGAATCAGGAGTCAATAAAAATCTATCGGAGCTTCTAAACGGTGAGCAATCTTTTGAGTTTTATTCTGCGCTCGTTGACGATAACAAATTTGAGTATATTGCTGAGCAAACAATTCTATATGCCACTCAGACTATTATCAAGAAGAACGATGTTACACCCCATTCAAGAATACACGATTGGTTTGCAACAGACATTTATGAAATAAAGCGGTTCTTTGGATTAATTATTTACATGGGTATAGTCAATTTACCAAAGCTCGGTAATTACTGGAGCAAGGAACCAATGTTCCAAAACGACTTCGCTGCTTCAGTAATGTCCCGGAACCGGTTCGAACTACTGCTTAAGATGGTTCACTTTGCAGATAACGATTGCAACATCCAAAACGGGAGACTGCACAAAATCCAGATTTTAGTGAATAAAGTGGTCCACAATTTTCAATCAGCACTAGATCCCGGGGAAGTTGTTTGTATCGACGAGTCGCTGATACCATTCTGAGGTCGAGTTGTCATGAGACAATATCTAAAAGGAAAACGTCACAAGTATGGCATCAAAATATTTAAGCTTTGTTGAAATGGGGGCTATACTTATAACAGAAATCTACGCTAGTAAAAATCTTGACCAACACTAAACGACCCCATCTAGAGTAGTAATAAAACTAGCTGAACCATTGCTTGATAGCGGAAGAACTATGGTCACCGATAATTGGTATACCAGCTTATCATTAGCAGAGCAGTTACTATCTAGACAAACACACCTAATTGGCACATTGCGAAAAAACTGCAAAGGTAATCCGCGCGACGTGGTTGATAAAAAACTCAAATCCGGGAAACATATTGCAAGAGAGAACCGAAATGGTATAACTGTTCTTTCTTGGAGAGACAAAAGGTATGTTTTGATGCTTTCTACAAAACATTCAGATTCTCAAGTTAGAGTGCAAAATCGCAGAGGACAGACAAAGGAAAAACCCGAAGTACTAGTGGCTTATAATCAGGGAAAATCGCCTGTAGATCAGTCAGATCAAATGACTGAATACCAATCACCACTTAGAAAGACGATCAAGTGGTATCGCAAATTGGCGTTTGAGATCTTGCTGAATACTGCTATAGTAAATGCGTGGTTGATGTACAAAGAAGTTAAAGGAGAACATATAGGTATTTTAGAATTTTGTAAGGCAGTTGCATATGGTTTATGTAATGCACGTCCTCCGCCTTCTACTCCAGCTCTAGCAGAAGAAGCTCAAGCCACCACTTCAACAAGAACTCGCCGTTTCCGTCACGAATTGTCTAAAAGCGATGTTAGCAAACGTAAACGTTGTCAAGTATGTTACGAGACTGCGAAGAAAACTTATGGTTGGCGTATAGCTAGAAATTTGAAAAAAATTAGAACCTACTGCAAAGGATGTGTAGGAGAGCCTTTTCAATAAAAAACATCGTTATGGTTCAGAATATAATATCATGTCATTATATAAATTATTATTAATAATTAATAATTAATTATTATTAAAACTGTTCTTTATGGTATTTATGTTTATTTGCTATTTCTTGAAAGTTGAATTCGAAATCACCAAATTGGCATTGCGCAGCACTTACTCCAAGCCGGCTCGGTCAATCTACATCGTCAAATGCATTACAAACCGAGTCACTGGCGTATAGAATGAACATTATGGACTCGCTCATTGTGACCGAGTCGGCTTGGGAAACAAAAAAAATTCTCGGTCATATTGACAGAGTCGGCCTAAGCGAAAAGTATTTTCTCGGTCCTATTGATCGAGACGGCAGCCAACGTGTTAATGTTGCGGATTCATTTAGAGATTCCATTTATACATAACACTTGTATTTATCGTAAAGTTAACACCCTGTGGAGTTAGATCTGAAAAGAGAAAAATTTGCGCACATTTGATGCAATTATTGGGACTAATAGCATAAGTGCACCAAAACTACCAATAATTTTGCATGAAAGCGTATTTTCTAAAAACTGCACGAGTTTATTTTCATATTTTTTGCGAAAGAGCCGGACACCGAAGGTGCAGGGCTCTATTAATAAATATGACAATGAACCAATGCAGTTTTTAAAGAAAACACTCTTTTGAATGCAAAATTTTCTAGTTATTTTGAAGCACGAATGCTATTTAGTGGAATATTTCCCGAATAATTTTCAAAATTAACAAAACTAAATAATCTTATATTTTATTACACACATTTAAGAAATTATTATAATTGGTTAACAAAATATTGGAACGAATTTAACAATACCACAATTAAAAAAATTAATTCTAAATGAAATTTTTCTGGATACGTACAAAACAATTATCGAAATGCATTTTTTCGATAATTGCGTTCCTCTTATGGGATTTTTTGTATATGAGGGAAATATTCAATATGAATATATTTGTAGGCATAGCTACATGTTTCATGTGATAGAGAACGATACTCAATCTAAAGCAACGAGTGGCAATACAGAATAAACAGTTACAAAGTACCGAAAATATGTTTTTTGCCTTTATCATTTATCTTAATTATCTAACTGACATAAAATAGGTCAACATGTGTGTACTATATCGTTTCACTTTATGGCAAATACAAATTGTTGCTCAGAAGCGAACGTATGACATAAATATAATTAAATATGTATCGTTTAACATTACTTCGTAAAATTCCATATTGAATAGTATTAAAGTTTTCAACACAATATATATATATATATATATATATATATATATATATATATATATATATATATATATATATATATATATATATATTCAATTTCATTTACATAATTATTTATCTCTCTACGTTTTTCAACACAACATTTACCATTAGTATATTTTCTCTTATAATAATGTTACACGTTATGCGTAAAGAAATATTTAGTTATACAGGGTGGGTGTCTACTGCGTGGAGGATTTATACTTAACTATTAGAGATATCAAAACCAATTTTGGTGTGGTAATACAAGATTATTAGACCTGCATTCTAAAAGTATTTAGGTATATACAGGGTGATTGATAATAATATGCCAACTTTTAAGAGTGTTGATCACAGCATCGATGGCCAGTTAATGTGTGGGGTGGTATAGTGAATTTTAATGTGGTTGGTACTTTTTCTATAATGGGAGTCTTACTGGAAAAAGATACTTACAGTTTTTGGAAAATATCGAGATAGATAATATTCGTACGATGTGGTTTCAACTGGATCGCGCCCCTCCACACTATACAATCAACGTTAGGCAATATCTCGATAGAAATTATCGGATGAGGTGGATAGGACGCCCCTTGATTTCTTTCTTTGGGGCTGCGTTAAAGACAAAGTTTACCAACATCCTCCCACCACAAGCGAAGATATGAAAAATAGAATTAGAGCTGTGTTTCAAACCATTTCGTCTCTAATGTTGTTGCGAGTGAATATTTCGTTTACCGAGCGAATTGCAAAGTGTTTAGCTAGGCGTGGTCAGAATTTTGAACATTAATTTGAATTTTTGAATTTGAAGTTTAACTTATTTTTAGGTCTACATAATTATTTTATTGTTCAGTTATTAATTAGGTTTTCCTATCAGTTAAAGAACTTATTTGCCATTCGTATTTTCTTATTTACTCTGGATTTTGTTTTATTTGTTCTTCTGTATGTCAATATCTCAAGAAGGGTCCGTCTTATGGCTATGAAACCTATTATCAATTAGTATCTACTTTTCACGGGGAATCGAAATGTGAGAAAATATATAAGGTGTTGTAGTTGAAAAAATTGAGAAAAATTACATTCGCGTAAGTTAATCATTCTGCATAGTTCTAGATGTTTTCGAAAAATTTCCCAGTTTGTTTGTTAGTAGTCGGTGGTATAAACAGATTTACAAAATCGTGGTTTCAAAGTTAACTCTATTTTGGTACTAAAGTGACGATATCTGCGGAACGGTGATACAGATACAAAATTTCTATACCTTTATTCTAAATGTAACAGTGAAACCAAAAATGCAAAATTATACAGGGTGTTCCATTAAAAAAACAGAGGTTTGGGTTGGCATATTTCTGTCAATCACCCTGTATATACGTAAATATTTTTAGAATGTAGGTCGAGTATTACCACACCAAAATTGGTTATGATATCTCTAATAGTTAAGGAACAATCCTTCGTCCACGCAGTAGACATCCACCCTGTATGTAAGACTTATATAGTGTTTAAAACATTAGTGCTAATATATATAGTTTTCAGCCGAGTAAAGTCAAATCAGAAAAAAATGTTATATACAAAATGGAATTTACAGTAATGTCACCATATAGTAAGGTAAATTTGCACCACACCTTAGCTTGGCGAAGAAACAAATTAGGATGGTTACTGTAAATTCAAAGCTCTTTTCCTTATCAACAGGTCGTAAGGTAATGTTGAGATAAAGTCGACAGGTACAAATGAGATATGAACGGGTCGGACTCCACTTATTTTTTTGTTACATTAAAATAAAAAAATTGCGAGAAAATTGTACTTGGACTTCACAAATAAACTTAGTAAATAACACAACAGCTGTATTTATTTGTGTAGTCAATAAATCAAAACAATATTTGCTGATTGATTTCCGCATAAATGCAAGTAAAATTGTACTTAACCTTTCGACGACTTGACGATAATAAACTAATTGATCAATACTTGAAAACTATACAAAAAATATAACATATCTTTATGTATATTTACAAGTGAAAGTTAATATTGAAACTGAAACTTGAATACAATTCAAGGTTACACGTTTCAGGTTTAAATTTTAATTCATGTTGTGTGTATTTAGAAGATCTAATATTATTTGACTATGACGTAAGACTCCACAACTAATATACCAACATGCGAGTTTCAGAAAAAGAAATTTTTACACTTAGGGCATCGAATTACACCAAATTGTATTTTACTTGCCTCAAACACAATAAAGTTAATTGAAACGTATGTTATGCTCTCGGTTATAATTAATAGTTTTGCAAAACAACAAAAGATTTAACCCGTAAGAATCTAGCTAGTATAATCAGAAGCTAGCGAAGTAATTAGAGCATTTGGAGGAATTCAATAACGATCAATAGAAACGATTATATTGTTGATGTCACCAATAGTATAGGAAATACTGTAGAACCCTTTATCTCCGAGCTACGCTCCTTGAAAGAGGGATACACAGAAATACATTATTAGTAAATTATGTCTTAGATCACACTCTAGTTAAATTTGACTTGTGTAATTTATATTAAACGCATTAGATTATTCCAAAAACTTGTCTTTCAATCGACGTGATTTTTACAAGAAATGCCAAACCAGCAGCAGTTTGATGGATATGTAATTTGCTAACACCGCCTTGAACATTACGAAGGTAATAAGTGATTTTGGTCAAATTTGTATAATTTATACATCGAAGGAATAGAATAATGATTATCAGGAACGATTATACTGCTGATGTCACCAGTAGTATAGGAAATACTGTACCGTTTATCTCCGAGCTAAGCTCGTTGGAACAGGGATATACAGAAATCTATTATTAGTAAATAACGCCTTAGATCACATCCCAGTTAAATTTGGCTTGTTTAATTTGTGTTAATCCTAGTAAGTTATTTCAAGAACATGTCTTCCAATCTACGAGATTTTTACGAGAAATGTTCCGTTAACATTCAAAAGGAGAGATTGTATATAGCAGGAATGATTATACTGCTGATGTCACAGTAGTATATGAAATACTGTAGAACCGTTTATCTCCGAGCTAAGCTCGTTGAAACAGTGATATACAAAAATCCATTATTAGTAAATAACGCCTTAGATCACATTCCAGTTAAATTTGGCTTGTTTAACTTGTATTAATCCTAGTAAGTTATTACAAGAACATGTCTCCAATCTACGAGATTTTTACGAGAAATGTTCCGTTAACATTCAAAAGGAGTTATCGAATATCTTGTACCTGTACTGCTGGATAAAGTACTGAATTGGTCATTAATTTTTGAGGTCGAATTTAAATAATATAATAATTTCAATGTAGCAATTTGTATATACACCTATATAGCGATGAGTTAAGTAATTATTTATGCCCGTAAGGTAGAAAACTATAACTTAAATAGGTCCGGGCGTAATACAGAATTTTATTTAAGTTGAAATTTTGTGACTGTGGATCAATTTGGCCTAGACTTTTTTTCGGATATTAATACTTGAATGTAGTAAGTAAGGTATAAAGGAACATCTTTCCATGAGTATCATTTTGTTGTTATTTTGCTTTTTGATAAATTGAAGGGAATTGTTGATGAGACGCAGCAATAACCCCATAGTTGTCCAAGGGCTCACTGAAGTTATCGTTTCACTGTTTGTGGATTTATGTTTACCGTTTCACTGCTGGTGGAACTAAGTTTAGAGTTCAATCATCGAAGAAAATGTGTTTATCATTAGTGCTTCCCTACATCGTGAATTAATTTACGCCTGGAGGCAGGCTTGTATGTAAAAGTGTTTGGGTATTTTGCTTTAATAAAAATCTCGCGCTGAACTGTTATTATTTATTAATAAAAGCGCACTCACAGCTGTCTAAAACAGTCATTGCTTGTGAATAAAAGGTATTTTAGATATAAAGATTTAGGTGGTTGAGTTTGTGTACATAAGGAAGTGATTGACCAATATAACGGATTATTGTTCCAGATCGACAATAAGAATCAATTGAACGTTGATAGTACTATTCCCTAGACCTGTAGCTGTGAATTGTCCTTAAATTTGTTAGAACTACACACGTAAAATAAACCAGCTGTGTTAATTTTACTGAAGTTTGTGTACGTATTTACGTTGAACAGGTGGAAACTACTTGTGTTTAGTAAATTGGGACGAGCGTCCATCAAACGTATTCATTATTATGTCGATTTGCTATAAGATTTAAGATACATAACTATTTTGGATTTCGGTTGCAGTAATTTGTAAAGTACTTTGATTTTGTAAGATTCAATGAAAATTAAAATAAAAATTTAAAGATTTTATGTATAAATTTTATATTTAATCCCATTGTTCGGAATCTTGCAATATATGTATGCTAATAGAACACATTCAGCGTTTTTTATTTCGTTTTACGATCTTATTAAGATCGTGAATTTATTCCAATTGTCGAAAACTGATAAAATTAAGATTTCTGAAAATATATAGGTAATGGTGACGTTTAAATCTATCGTAGACTATTGAACATATCGCACACTTACGTAATATTAATAGCACGTGCGATACTTTGGAAGCATTTTTTTACATACTACCGATCCAGAAGCACTATTGTTGATCCATCCGGTTTCACAAAATGTTAACATGTTTTTGTTTATTTTAAACTTTACTGTGGAGTACTAGCGTTTACGTGTATACTGCTTATACCAATATTTTGGTTCTAATAAACTGGCGCCCTTTGACTAGTTGGTGGAGTTGGCTTCTTTCCAGTGATTTGGAGAAGGTCATACACCGTTTTGTTTATTATAACGCCATATACACACACACACACATATATATATATATATATATATATATATATATATATAGTTTTAATAGAAATTACTAAACTGCGTGAGAACATGTTTTCTAATGCGAATATTTCCGTAATGTCGCATCCTATCCAATATAAATACATTGTATGGCATGAAACGTTCATAATTTAAATATTACCATTGGTGACTACACGCAGAACAACTTCACTCCCAGCCCTTCCACTGAGATATCGGCAAACTGTTTTCAATGGAATGATGAACGTAAGGTAATATACGGCAATTAACTTACGCATGTCACAAGGACACGTATGAAATGTAGCGATTTGTTAATGTAGAGGACATTCCAAGATTTACTGAAATTACTTATTCATTACAACTAACGCGAAATATTAAAAACGTTATGGACTATTCCGGTCAAATATTAGACGTTGGTCCACATTTTAAACAATAAACCAATGTTAAAGTTGGAAGATAGTGGTTAATTAAAATAGGAGACACAAATCCATCGATGCTTAAACTAGTTCGTCCATTTAGGATTCTATGCGAGCATTACTCCTGTAAGATTGAGATTTGCATGTATCTAGTCGGTTACCACAACACGTGCCCAGACTTCGTGACACTTGTTGACCTAGCAAATACTCCATATATTGATAAAAACAGGTAAAGATTACTCCATTGTTAAGTTCACCGGAATGCCTTCACTTGAAATTTTTGGAAAAATGATTTTCAGGCTTTTGATGATTTGCACGTTTTACATGTTCTTCTAAAAAATAGAATAATGTTCAAACCGATTTTTGTAATCGCTTAATTAATGTTTTCCAATAGTTAGTTAATTTTCACGTACACTCACAATTGTCATTAAAACGCATTAGGTACCTATTCAGCACTAGGCAAAACCTATTAAACCACATCAATGATTCATAGTTATACAAACCAGAAAAGGTTAAAAGTGAAGTGAAAGGTGAAAAGTCGATTAAAACATACTACTTACGCTTGAAATAGGAATTGACCTTATCTTGTGACTTGGACTTTCCCCTAGTTGTACCGGGTGTCAAAAACTAAAGCCCGGAGGAAAAAATGTTTCAAATGAAAGATTAAGTCAACCAGGAGTTTTTCCAACGGTCATATCCATTTTAAATGATCATTACGTTTTCGGGGTTATATCAATGTCAACTTCATTTTTTCAAATGGAAAAATACATTCTTTATTGCATATTCAGGATCTACAGCTCAAAAGAAATAACGTTTATTCGAAACGTGTTTTTCTGCGTCGCATAGAAAACCGATTAATTTACTAACAGTAATAATACATGAGAATTGGTGCTTAATTACATAAAAATCAGCGTAGGAAGTGTTAAGTGTTAGTCCAAGACGCCTAATGAATGAATTAAGGTATCGCAGGAGAATGTCCGCCGGAATTTTGTTGTAGGCGCAACGAATACGGTCCTTCATGTCCTTAGGTGTCGTTGGTCCTCTTAGTATACCATTTCTTTAAGGTAACCCCACAGGAAAAAATCCTGAGGGGTTAGATCTGGCGACCTAGCGGGTCAAGGTACTGGAGCGCTTCGTCCTATCCAACGATTCTTGAACTGCAGATCCAACTGATGTCGAGCGACGTGTGAGAAATGTGCTAGACAGCCATCACCCTGATACCACATATTGCATCGTAACCTCAAGTTTTGTCCATCCAAAAGTAATGGTAGATCATCACGGGGAAAGCAGTGATACATCTGTTCGTTCAATGTCCCATCGGAGAAAGGACCAATTATGTGTCCCCAATAAACCCCCCCCCCCCCTCCAAAAGTTGAGAGACCAAGAGCGCTCACGCTCAACTGGTCTTATCCATCATCAATTTTACACCGACCAATATTGCATGTTATGGAGGTTTATTTGCCCATGGTTGGCAAAAGTTGACTCGTCAGTAAATAAGATGTTTAGAAAAAAATGACGATTCTGTTGTACTCTCTTTTGCGCCCATTGGTAAAAGGCAATACGACTTTGGAAGTCATTCTCATGTAGTTCCTGATGCATTGATAGATGACATGGATGAAATTTATGAGTTTTCAATATTCTACGAACACTCTCTGAGAAATTGCACAACCAGATGCTATGTATCGGGAGCTTATATGCGTATCATTGTGCAATGCGGCTAATACTGCAGATAATTTCATTAGTTGCACTCTTTTTCTCACGTTTATAATTTCATGTTGTTTGAAATTCAAACTTACACGGCGAAATCCGCGACAGATGATTCCTGTTGGGGAATCTATTAACGTACAATGTCATTTCGTATTATATTTGATCTTGATTCACCATAAATAAGAATCATATCAATTTTCTCGGCTACAGAGAGTGTCATGATTGAGAAACGATTTACAACTAATGCATTGCATGCGATAGAATGCAGAATTGCAAAGAAAAGACGGCAAACACTGGTATTATTCCAACCTGTAGATATGAACAGATTGTGTACTGCTTGACAAGAATAGCTCTGCGGGTGAAGTAATAAAAATAGACTCCGCCTATTGTTGTGCAGTGGTCGACAGAGAGCTTTGAAAGAGAGTAGTCACTTGGATAAGAGACGTTTAGTGTTCAATTTTAATACTAAAGAACAGTATTTAAACATTTAAACAATGCATATCTGTTTATGTACTTTAAGCTGTCGAAACACTGATTAATTTGTACCTGAATTTCTCAAATTATGGCTAATTTGCAAGGTAAATTTTGGCAACTGAATTATCTATAATTTTACATCTGTAAATGAATCAATACATTCTTATCTTCCATATAGCATTTTCACATTTAATTGTGGACTCGAAACGAATAATCCTTGTAAATGCATAATTATACAATTATAAACAAATGTTAAACAATTTAGTATCATCTCATACGTCTTGTAAGATACCATAATTTTATATATGGAAAATAATTATAAACTTTTAGTTGAAATTGGATTTGATAGTAATATGAAAAATTTATTTTACATAATAAATGCTCTCAAATATGTACCCGTCACTCTCATTTAAATTGAGATAAGTCGTAACATAGTAGATGTACTGGAAAGTCCATCCAGAATTATGAAATTAGTGCTTAAAGAAAGTTTTATTTACATTAAAAAGATTACTGTTTAATGCAATTAATTTGAATTAATTAAATTATTTTAGTGGTTTAATTGAGTATAAACAGAATTCTGTTCATAGTCAATGGTAATACTGTATGCACCTTAAATCGTGTGCGCGTAGCATCTTTTTCCCTCCGAATGCGTTCTCTGTTCTTTGTGTGCGCAGGAGGCTGAAATTCTCACCTGCGGAACTATTCTTGTCAAGCATCACGTTGAATGTCTTTGTTACGTTTTATCTAATCGTTTTACCTGCTTCAATTGAGCGATAATTTTATTATTTATTTAAACTATTTATTTTTTTGATACTAAGTACTTAATTAGTGTTGTGTACTTTTTCCTTCGAAAATTTAATATTGTGAGAACTAATGATTTTGAATAAAAATGAAAAACTTATTTCGTTTGAGCGGTAGATTCAGAATCTATAATGAAAAATATTTTGTTTCCATTTGAAAAAATGAAGTTGACCTTGAAATAACTGCAATATTCCGCCGGACATTTTTATAGATGTCTTCATTCATTTATTAAGCGTCTTGAATTACGTACTCAGGAACATGGCCAGATTTTTAAGTAATTAAGAGTCAATTTAAGTATTGTTATTGTTAATTAATTAATTGGTTTTCCGTTCAATTGAAACTATTTTTATTAATAAAATCAAAATAATACAAACTAAGCGACGGAGAAAAAAACGTTTCAACTAAAAGTTATTTCTATTGAGCCGTAGATTGAGAATCTGTAATGAAAATATGTTTCCATTTCAAGAAAACGAAGCTGACCTTGAAATAACCTTGAAAACATGATGATCATTTAAAATGGATATGACCGTTGGATCACCCCCTCGTAAACATAATTTTTATTTGAAACATTTTATCATGCGGGTTTTAGTTTTTGAGATATTCCAGGTGGCAACTTTAAATGCCGCACCCGGTATAATTAGGGGAAAGTCCAAGTGCCAAGATAAGGTCAATTTCTATTTCAAGCGGATCATTATTCATATTTATTAGGTAACTAGGAAAAAAATTCAAGGCCAAATTCGAGTTCATGAATGTGAATAACGTGCCAAATTGCCATGTTAAATCTATTAACTTAACGTTATGTGAATAAATATCGTTACATGTCACTCCGTGTAGTCTAAATTTTTCCATTGTGGTGTCTAATTATATTTGAAGGAATTAATCTTAAATAAACCAAATAAGTATATTTTGTGACTATGGTTTTTTAATATTTTAATAAGAGTAAGTACTATTTATAAATAATATAGGAAAGATAATAAATTAAACTGGCAATCTTTTCAAGTATACCTTATGATTGTACAATAATAAATTTGACCCAAAAATATGCTTTCATTCATATATCAAAATAATTAGATTATTGTACAACATAACTTTTAATAAATTTCTAATAGCGATGATAATAAATATAAAAAAATATATGACGACTTCAAAAGCCAATTTTCGCCATTTCCTGCCTTTTGATATTACTTTGATGCTAATAGCTCCTTTTTCAAAATTGGAAACGCTAAATTAGTTACATCATTTATTTAGTTTTATAAGTATTGTTTCCTATCACTTACCATGTTTATTATAATTTATGAAGTAAGTATTTCAACAACTAAAATTAAATTCTGCAAAGTGTAATTACTTAACACGCTAAATAAGAGAGTAACGCAAAAATTCAATTCGTAAACATAATTAAAAGTTATTATTAAATACATACATAAAAAGTTTACGGCGAGTAAGATTTGAACCTACGACCTGTACTTTGCTAGAGTACCGCACTAACCAACTGCGCTATCGAGATACAAACACGAATCGATGTAAATATAAATATATAAATTCTAAATATAATAGTCCAGTCAAATTAGACAAATTTACGGCAATTCTTCGGAATAATTCAAAGTGAGCTGAATTTTTGTGTACACCTTCAGTGTTTTTAAACAACATCCAAAAAGTACCTTTGATTTGACCTTGAGCTTCGCGAGTTATAGGGCGCAGATGTGTCAAAATTTTGGTTTTTCGCTTATATCTTCTTTTCTATTGACTTTAGGTATAGGACACCTTACAGAGAAGGGCATAAAATTCTGTACAAAAAAGTATTCTAGTAATTTTTTTGTAGGATCGACCGTTTCTGCGAAAACTAGCTGTAAATATTGTTCTGAAGGATAACTCTACAGAAATACCGATTTCCACAACCAATTTGAGGTCTGAAATGTAAAAATATTCCATGAGCTGAATCAAAGGGTCTTTTTCGTACAGTATTAAAACGAGAATGTTTCCAAAATAAAATATTTCAAAGAAATCGCTTGGCAGGAAACAGCTGCATTGTCCCTCTCGTATTCGGCATCAAGGGTCGACCGAGGGGTTTCTACCTGCGCTCCCTTCTTGTTCTAGCGTATTCAGGCCTAGCCTGTATTCTGCCTGCAACCTGTTTAGCGGGTTAGTATTGAATCAGTTCTGCCACAAGAAGGACGTGTGTTTATCAGTGCATAATTTAATACAAGCCAAAATGGACAACGTTAGGTGGTAGGCATGTATACTCCATGCCAGCCGGGGAGGTACCACCACCATTACCATGGGCTCCTTAATATTGGGTCTCCGATTTTCTCAGCTCGGTAAGGGCTTCCGGTTACCTTTTCCATCATCCTCAATCTATTCTCATCCTTATTCTTCCTTCTCGCCCTCACTGTCTTCCTATCGGATTAAAAGTCCCAAATTAAAAAATAAGATGGCTGTGGATTCTAGGGTTATAAATTCCGGACGTAAAATCCTGCCCCATTCGGATGTCCGGGAGGGCAGGGCCCAAGCGACCTCGGTCATCGAAAGTATCAACTTTCTGATTCACTACTGCAACATCCGCGGTATCAGGTCTAATCTTAATGCTATTCACCAACATCTTGAACAATTACAACCTGATATATTGTTTCTATCTGAAACACAAGTCTCCTCGGAAAGCTCCGAGTCACCCGACTTGCAATTTCCTCAATACCATCTTCACTCTAACTTTCGATATAAAGGAGGCGTATGTGCCACATCAAGGATAGAGTTGCTTGCAAGAGGGTTTCTTCCTTAGAAAATAAAAATTTTGACGTGATTTGGTTTAAACATTCTGGTCCTAATTTTGTGAAATTCTACTGTTGCATTTATAGGTCTCCTAATGACAGCAACTTTCAAGACTTCTTCGATTACCTTAGTACGAAAGTTGACTATCTCCTGTCTCAGTTTCCATCTTGCGATATCTCATTTGTAGGCGATTTCAATGTTCATAACTCTAACTGGCTTCAATTTTCATCTACTACAAATCCCGCTGGTCATAGTGCAGAAACATTTGCTATTTCAAGTGATCTCACACAAATGATTTCTGAACCCACAAGAATCCCTGATAACCCTAACCATACTCCATATCTTCTAGATCTCTTTCTTACATCAAACCCTCTTATTTATAAAACTTGCGTTCTTTCGCCTTTAGGTCTTTCCGACCATTGTTTAATAAAAATCATTTCTACTGTACCTAAATCCACTGTTGTTCGCAAAACCGATAGAACCTTGTGGTGTTTTAAGTCAGCTCGATGGAGTGATTTACGGGATTTCTTTGCAACCTTTCCATGGCGTGAATATTGGTTTAAGTCGTCCTCTTCTTCAGACATCGCTCTTTCAGTATCTGAAGTCATCCTCATGGGAATGGAGTTGTACATTCCGAAAAAACAGTACCGTGTAGGTCATTCACGTTCCCAACCCTGGTTCAATAAGGCTTGTTCTGATGCAATATCTTTAAAAAATAAATGTTACATTAAATGGAAATCTAATAAATCGGTTGACAGTCATGTAGAATACGTTGGTGCTAGAAATATCTGCAAAAATGTCATCACTAAAACTAAAAAGTTGTTCGAACAACGAAAATGCAATGAACTAGCTACATCTCCTTTAGGCAGTCGTAAATTTTGGTCTTTAGCAAAAGCCATTAGTAAAACTTTCGAACATCTTCATTTCCCCTGACATCTATTGACGGATCGGTAGTTGCTGATTCTGTAGACAAAGCCAACGTTTTTGTGGATTTGTTTGCATCAAACTCGTGTCTCAATGATTCTGGAAAAGATGTGCCCCTAGTCAACTCTTCTTCATACGTTATGAAACCAATTCATTTTCGGTACAAGCTCTTGGAATCGATCATCAGTAGGCTTGATCTCAATAAGGCGACTGGCCCAGACGGTATCCCAGCTATTGTCTTAAAGAAATGTTCCCCGAACTAGTACCAGTCCTATCTAAGCTCTATACGATCTCTATATCTTCTGGGAATTCCCATCATCATGGAAGTTAGCAAATGTTCAACCTATTCCCAAAAAGGTGATAAGACCGATCCCTCAAATTACAGACCAATTGCCATCACTTCCATTTTGTCTAAAATCATGGAAAAAGCCATCAATCAGCAACTGCTCACGTTTCTTGAAACTAACAAACTCCTTAGTGACCATCAATATGGGTTTAGGCAAAGTCGTTCAACAGGCGATCTTCTTTCATATGTGACCCAAGTTTGGAACAATACAGTAGAGCAGTCCGGTGAAACAGTTGTAGTCGCTTTAGATATCTCAAAGGCATTTGACCAAGTTTGGCATAAGTGTTTACTTGCCAAACTCACCTCGTTTGGGTTAAATGATGCGCTCATCAACTGGGTTTCTAGTTTCCTTGATGAAAGACGAATACGTGTCGTAGTTGATGACTTTTTTTCCAAAGAAGTTAGCATTAACGCGGGCGTACCACAGGGATCCGTTATAGCGCCTACACTTTTTCTGCTGTACATGAACGACCTTATTTCTTTAACAACTAACCCGATCCATTGCTTTGCTGACGATAGCACTCTTCACTGTAGTTCATCTCAGTCTACTCATAGTGATAATCCACCTTCTATGTCAAATCAAGAAATTAAAGCTGAAATGGCAAATTCAATCAACAAAGACATTCAACGTATTCTCGAATGGGAAGCAATAATCTAGTTAAATTTAATGCTAACAAAACTCAGTGTTGCCTTATGTCCGCCAAAAAGATCGATCATTTCCTGTTGTAAGTATGAATGGCTCAGTTCTTAAGTTTTCAGACTCTATTACTCTGTTGGGTATGACTGTATCTTCAAATCTCTCATGGGTTGACCATCTTCTGCCAGCTACCAAAACCGCTGCTCGTAAAATAGGCTTTTTCGTACAGATCTAAGCAGTACTTTACCTCTCGACAACTCCTTTTGCTGTATAAGGCCCAAATTCGGCCTCATCTGGAATATAATTCTCACCTTTGGGTTAGTGCTCCCCAATACGCTCTCGATATCGTTGATCGTATTCAAAAGAGAGCGATTAGGCTTATAAATGACCCGTCTTTAACTTCTCACATACAGTCCCTTGAGCATAGAAGGATGGTTTCAGTTCTTTCTTTGTATTATCGTTATTACAACGGCTATTGTGCTGGTGAATTACATTCTTTGATACCATCTCCGGCTATCTTTGCGAGAAACACTCGGTTCGCTCAATCACATCATCAGTATGCAGTACAAATCTCCACTTGTCGTACCAAACGGGCGCAATCCACATTTTTCTACACGGCTTCTAAACTCTGGAATGATCTCCATAGTTCCTGTTTTCCTCTCACTTAAGATATGAGAAAATTTAAGGTCGCTGTTCATAGGCATCTATTGGCAATTCATTATCCCTCTATCCATCCTCATAAGTGTTCCTGAGTGCTTAAGCACGATAGGCCTTATTTAGCCTGTTCAGGTCCACAATCATAAAAAAAAAAAAAAAAAAATTGCAACGAATCGCTTCAAAATAGTGCAACAGTGACAGTTGAGCATGGTTTAACAACATTGCGAGAAGCGAGTATCGATAGAGGCGATGGCAAAGTGGATTTTTTGAATAGCGTGAATTCGATAACAATTCACGTAGAATGTCGCCGGAATTATATTCGCAAGAGTACGATAATTGCTTTTAAACGAAAAAGAGATGCCGAGAATGCGGCCAGCACATCTAAAACCAGCCCCCCCAAAGCGAAGATGCGGTCAAATCAGTCAGCTTTTGATTTCCGAAAATATTGTTTTATTTGCGGTAGTGAAGCTGAAAAAAAGAAGCCAAAGAAAGGCGTAAAATCATTAGACACGTCACAACGCTTGGCTTTCGAGAGACTATTCTAGATATAATAAAGAAGCGAGAAGACGAGATGGCAAAAGAGATCAAGAAACGTATAATTTTCGAAATAGATCTAGCTGCCGCCGAAGCAAAATATAATTGCTTCGTGAAATTCTGTGCACCAATAACCGACCATAAAGTAGGTCGCCCTATAGATGGTGACGTTATAACAGCTGTGGAAGAGATATTTTTTTACATCGAAAATAATGAAGATTGTCAATTTACTTTAACCGAATTAAAAAGAGCGTTAACAAATAACATCCCAAACGACAAAACAATTTAAAAAAAATTAGGAGAAAGATATGGAGACAGAATTGTAATTACAACGAAACCAGCCGGACAAAATATCATATATTTTCGTGATACTCGTTATAACATTTTGAATAAAGCTTGGTATGATTCAAAAAAAGAAAATGAAGAAGACAAGAGATTCAGGGTTTTGGAAGCAGCAGCAGCAATTCTTCGCCAGGACATACGAACCCAAGTTTGCAACAATCATGAATATCCTTCAAGTACCACTATGTTCGATAACATTAATGATTCCATTCCTCACAGCTTATTATTTTTCATTGAGCAAATAATTTTAAAGAATAGAAAAGGTAAATTAGAGTCACTGAAAAAGATTTGTACGGCTATCAGCCATTCTATCATGACTGCGGTCCGTCCTAGGTCGTTCATGTCATCTTTACAGCTTGGAATTTCGGTTTACTTACACAGACAATTCATATCAAAGCGTTTAATAGATATTCTATCGTGTTTAGGCGTATGTGCATCCTACAATGATGCATTATTATATGAAGCTTCTAGTGTGTTTCGACCTCAGCCGTCCAGTTCTCCAACAGACCAAGAATGTTTTGTCCAATACGTTTGCGACAATGCTGATTTCAATGTGGCCACGATCAACGGTTTGAATACATTTCATTCTATGGGAATCATTCAAATAATAACTCCACATGACAAAGTTCACGTGGATGAACTCATGCCAAGATTTACAAAAATGCCATCTGCAAAAGAAATAGCAAGAGTTTCGCAGGTTCGAATAGAAACGTATGAAAATCGCGGCGTACAGGGATTTAAAAAAGTTATAGTAGAAAACTTGGATCGTAATGAAGTGACAACTATGTCCATGCTTAGAAAAACTGATGTACTGTGGATGTATGGGAAATGGAAAAACTTACCTCGAGTACCAGGATGAAGTGGGCTTATGGAGTGTCTAACTAAGGATGAAACATATAGTAGGTCTCGATTCCTTTATTTGCAGTTTATCAATCAACCGGCAAGTAATTACAATACTATTTCTCTGAAGTGTATAATCAATAATGCCAAAATCAATGGTCACACCACGTCCGTCGTAACGTTTGATCAGCCATTGTATTTCAAAGCTCGAGAAATCGTAGCTACACTGTATGAGGACCCTCAATTTTACAAGATAATAGTAAGACTGGCAGGATTTCATCTGCTTATGTCTTTTCTGGGATCGATTGGATTCGTGATGTCGGGAAGCGGTCTAAAAGAGGCAATTTGCACTATTTATGCACCCAACTCTGTGGATAAAATGTTATTAGACCATGCTTACAGCAGAGCTGTCCGAGCTCACACATTAATTCAAGTTGCCTTGTCTCAAATTGTTTTCAGTGAGATAACTTTCGACGACACTGAAAATGAATTTTTGAAGCTTTCTATAGAAAAAAAAGAATTACTATCATTTAGAGAAGTTGAAGAATCGGACAGTTTTGAAAAATTGAAGGAAAAGTTCGCAGAAAAACTAAAGGAAATAGAAATTAGAGGCCCGACTGCGAAATTGTGGGTTCAATATTTTGAAATGATCACTATTGCGAAAGAATTTATTCGAGCAGAGAGAATGGGAGATTGGAAGGCTCATTTGATGTCAGTAAAAAAAAATGTTTCCATATTTCCACGCGACAGGGCACTTCCTTTACGCAAAATCGGCACATCTGTACGTTCAGGATATGCAGAAATTATAAACTATAATGGATAGGGAAACATTCAACAAATTTACCAACAACTTTTTCACAATTAAACGCACAGAAAAGTATTTTTGTGGAACATGGAGTGATATGGTTATCGATCAGACACTAATGAAATCCTCGAGATCAAGAGGAGGCTTCACACATGGACGAAGTACTAAGGAAAGCGTCTTAAGTAAATGGATTCTTGGACTGGTTACGGCAAGTGATATTTCCGAATGTCTTGAGAATTTTTGTGACCTTTCTTTTAGTAGTAGTGAACAACATGTAGATGCAAGAGATTCGCGAGTTGTTAAAGATGATACTGATATACAGAGACTTTCGGAATGCTTTCAATCGCACAATCCGTTTCCGCGGACTGACTGGCGATGAAAAAATAAACTGCCACAAGGCGCAAGAAATTGACATTGCCGCATTTGAAAAAGTTCTGGGCACGAATTTCAATGATATTAAATTTACGCGCGCTAGTAGAGTACTTCCAATTTCAACAGTAAATGGTAAATAAAAGTTCATGATCATACAGTACCCGTGGATCCATTACTATTGTTTCAAAGAATAAGTGCCATGAACAAATCCGCTGAAGAACTACGAGAATATTTTCAATATGAATTGGCTCCATATCCGGTGTCACTCTTCGATGACACTGGCATGCGTAAAACAAAGAAGTCATCTCTCTTTGACAACTTTGAACCATTGACATCTCAACCTGATTTTCAAAATGCAACTTATATAATTGGCGGTGGCTTTCTCTTATACAGAGTTGTATGGCATCAAAATGATTCTTTTAATTTCATTTGTACAACTTATGTACAGTATGTACAGGGTGTCCCAACGATAGAGTAAAGTAAGTTTATGCTTAACTAGAATTATTTGTGTAAATATTGTATGGACCATGGGGTAGAGGTAAGAAGTGTGCATTTTTTTAAAATATTGGAAGTTATACAGGGTGTGCCAGAAAAGCAGGACGTAAAAAAGTATTATTTTTTTAAATAGAACACCCCGTATTTGATTTTAGTTTTTAATTCTACGTGTCCATACAAACATATTTTGTCATACAAAAGATTGGCTGAAAGTTTTTAGTTCTTGAGATATTCGCGTTTAAAGATTATTATGGTCATTTTCGTGGGGTTGATGAATGGGCAATTGTTTCGTTATTTCACAATAAAAAAAATTGATGTTTCGTGTGAAAAATGAGTGATATTATACTAACGTTTAGACCGAGTAGTACTTCTTATTTTCTCAACAGGGTGTTTGTTATAACCATTCAAATTTGAATATTCTCAAATTAAAAAAAAATCAGTTTTTTTTAATTGCACACCCTATATATATTTATTTCATTTTATTCGGGATTAAAAAATCTATCATTTTTGTCAAATATATCCTATATCTATCTTTGATAGTTTTCGAGTAATTTCGATTTTTTCACACTAGCTACTTTCTTTCGATAACATTGCAGTGCATGGATCTTGGTAACCATGGAAAATAATAATTGCGTTACTAAGATACAAAGGTTTCCTACTTGTCAGAATAAACACATATTAAATTTGTCGTTTTCGCATTTAACTTGTTATTAATTCTTGTATCAATTATGGATTATTCGACAAATGAATTAATTGATATGATATACGTGTTGGGCGAGGCTGAAAAAACCCTTTATTGGCACAACGAATCTACAAAATGAAATATCCTGAACGTCGAATACCTACTATTGTTGGCTTGGAAAATTTGATGGATAGATTTGATTCTAGCGGTAGTGTTAAATACTTCAAACGTAAAGTTGTTAATAAAAGGGCAGCTAATGAAGATAAAGAACTTGAAATATTATAAAATATTCAAGAAAATCCCCAAGTGAGTTCTAAAACATTAGCGACGATACCTCCAAATCAAACGTGAATCGAACAACGCTGAAGTATAAGTACCATCCCTATCACATTGAGCTTCATCAAGAATTGCGAGAAGAGGATTTTGCAAGACGAATTGAATTCTGCAATATCATTAATCAACGGCTGCAATTAAATAACAACTTTTTGTGCTCCATAATGTTTTCCGATGAGGCGACGTTTAAAAGTAATGGGGCTGTAAATCGGCATAATATGCACTATTACGCCATTGATAATCCATTTTGGCTACGAGAAGTTCAAAACCAAAATCATTGGTCACTAAATGTGTGGTGTGGTATACTTAATGACCAAATTATCGGTCCCTATTTTTTTGATGATCCATTAACGGGCCGCAGCTATTTGCATTTCTTACGTTAAGAATTGCCTGTGTTACTTGAGGATATCAATTTAGAAGGACGACTAAATATGTGGTTGCAACAGGATGGTGCACCTCCACATTTTTATCGGGACGTAAGGGAATTCTTGAACCAGCAACACCCGGAGAAATGGATAGGACGTAAGGCTTTATATTATGGCCACCCAGGTCATGCGATTTAACTCCACTGGATTTTTTCCTATGGGGATACATAAAAGATCGGGCGTATATTATTAAACCTACAACAAGGGAGGACATGAAAAATAGAATTAGCGAAGCTTGTCGCACAGTGACCCCTCTTATGTTATCCGAAGTGAGACAGAACATGAGAAAAAGGCTCAATATGTGTATTCAGCAAGAAGGCCGTCTATTTGAGCATTTACTAAGACGCAATGTTGAATAATTATTGAATTACTGTTTCTCATTAATAAAAACTGTTAATATTCTCGCTTAGGTGGTTTGTTTTATTTCGTCGCAATTGTTTTCCACGGCAACCACGATCCACAATAATGTTATAGTATCGTATGTAACGTAGCTAGTGAGAAAAATCGAAATTCCTCGAAAACTATCAAAGATAGATATAGGATACATTTGACAAAAATGATAGATTTTTTAATCCCGAATAAAATGAAATAAAATATATAGGGTGTGCAATTAAAAAACTGATTTTTTTAATTTGAGAATTTTCAAATTTGAATGGTTATAACAAACACCCTGTTGAGAAAATTAGAAATACTACTCGGTCTAAACGTTAGTATAATATCACTCATTTTCACACGAAATATCAATTTTTGTTATTGTGAAATAACGGAACAATTGCCCATTCATCAACCCCACGAAAATGGCCATAATAATGTTTAAACGCGAATATCTCAAGAACTAAAAACTTTCAGCCAATCTTTTGTATGACAAAATATGTTTGTATGGACACGTAGAATTAAAAACTAAAATCAAATACGGGGTGTTCTATTTAAAAAAATTATACTTTTTCACGTCCTGCTTTTCTGGCACACCCTGTATAACTTCCAATATTTAAAAAAAATGCACACTTCTTACCTCTACCCCATGGTCCATACAATATTTACACAAATAATTCTAGTTAAGCATAAACTTACTTTACTCTATCGTTGGGACACCCTGTACAGAGACATTTTGGCCCAAATACTATTATAGTCTTCGATGGATATTTAAACAGCAGAAAAACTGTTAAAGTATGGAACAACTCCGTAGATCTTCTAAATTGTCATCGGTCGAAATCTTGTTTGATGAAACAATGAACGCAACGGTAAGCCAAGATACATTTCTTGCTAATAACAGCAACAAAACGAGATTGATTTCCATGTTGGCTAAGCATTTTGAGGTTCATAATATCCATGTCAAGCAATCTAAAAATGATGCCGATGATTTAATCATTGAAACAGCACTTGAAGAATCGCATCAAAATAGAACTATTGTTGTCGGGGAGGATGTAGATCTCTTGGTACTTCTGATATCTCGTACGCCGGTTGATGGAGAAATTTATTAAATAAAGCCAGGCAGAGGAAAAGTTCCGGAAAGAATTTACTCATCCCAAAGTTGTTACCAATATGAATCCAGTAAACATCATCTTTTATTTTTACATGCTGTCTCCGGGTGTGAAACAACCTCAGCTCTTTTTAGTAAAGGTAAAACGACAGCTTTGAAGCTATTAGAAAAACGCCAAGATTTGCAAGCCGCGGCTCAAGTTTTTACGCAAAGAGATTGCTCCCATGAATTGATTTCTTCTAATGGGATTAAATTTTTACTGGCATTATATGGTGCTCCAATTCAAGAAGGATCTATTGATCAATATCGTTTCAAGTGTTTCACGAAATTAATAAGTAAAAGTAAGCCGGTGAAATTGAATTTATTACCACCGACAGATAGTGCAGCTAAAGAGCACCTTTACAGAGTTTATTTCCAAATACAAAAGTGGCTGGGAAATGAATTAAACCCTACTGAGTGGGGATGGATATTGAGAAACGATGTATTGGATGCAAGCTCCCGCTCCGGATTTTCTTTTGAATCTGATCTTCTGCAATTGCACCAAAGGTTGTGGACCATTGTGTGGATGTAGAAAGTTGAGGATGAAATGCTCGTCAATTTGTGGCCATTGCAACGGACAATCGTGTTTGAATGCCAATATAATTGAAGATATCGTAGAACACCAGGTTGATGAAGGAGAGAATGAAGATCAATTAGAGACATTTTCTACGGATTATCTGGAACAACGCGAGATAGAAGGAAAAGAAGAAGAGGATGAAGAAGCTTAGCATAACTATTTTGACTATTTTAAGAAGTATTGAGAGGATATTTTAACCGACTGAGACTGTGGATTAGGCCTGAAAGGGGATACCATATAAAAAAAACGCGCCTAGTACTCAACCTCAAAGGTGGTGTGGAATAGGGTACTTCGTATTAGAGTCACACTTTTAACGCCTAAACTGCGCTAAAACGGTCGGTCCTATAAAGAAACTACTAGAATACTTTTTGTACAAATTTTATGCCCTTCAATTTCTCTGTAGGGTGTCCTATACCTAAAGTCAATAGAAAATTTTGACACATCTGCGCCCTATAACTCGCGAAGCTCAAGGTCAAATCAAGGGTACTTTTTGGATGTTGTTTAAAAACACTAAATAAAGGTGTACACAAAAATTCAGCTCACTTTGAATTATTTCGATCAAAAATCCTAATTTGACTGGACTATAATGAGATTACAGTCAAATTACTTATATGAATGGATTGAGAGCCTGCAATATCGCAAGGATTTACACATACCAAAGCAACTTGACTAATATTCATTTATTATAAGTATTGTTATGAACGAATAAGTTCAAAAATAAACGTGCAAATAAAAATTATTATTAATTTGATTAAATACATAAATGAAAAGTTTACGTCGAGTAGGATTTGAATTTACCACATCTACTTTGCTGGAGTACTGCTCTAATAATAATAAACATAATGATTGCAGGAAACCCTGTAAACTGGTACATGCTACGTCCGAAATAATTTTTCTATAAATATTATGCATTACTTAAAAAAATAATTAATGATCTGACCCGGTCCCTGCGCTGTCTAATGAAACGCTCACAGATTTTAAATATTTGTACGATGTTTTGTATTTTTATATGTCGTAGTAAAGCAATATTTTAAAATTAATTAGGTCAATAGCCTCAGTAATTTTTCAATTTTAAGTTTTAAACTATAAAAATTTTTTTGAACACTATTGAAAAGTGCTTGTTTACAAAGTATCAGTCGGCACACTAACCTTTGAACTAAGTGAAAACGGGATGTTACCAAAAAGTTTGGTACGATAGTATTAAAAAAGGTAAAAAACGATTATTGGGGATTCTTTTAAGTGTTCCTTAGTATAAATTGTAAAGTTTAACGCTTTCAACGTGTGTAGAATCTGTAATAGAAAATTTAGATATTACTTTTTTTGTTGTAAGAATTTGTTAAAATTTAGGAATATTTATACAGTGAGGATCAAAAGTCTGCCCCCCCCCCCTCCTTTCAATTTTGAACGATAACAGCTTTTATCGTACAATTTGGTGTGTTATTATAAAAGTAAAAAAAACATTTTTTTACGTAAAAACAACAACCGAAAGTTTCAAAATGATTTTTGTTCTTATGGGAAGGAGAGTCGAGTGACACCTCCATTTGAACGTACTTTCATTCTTAAACCAACCGCCGAAATTGAAAACATTTGAATAACTCGTGTTCGCGTGACATCAAATTTCGTTATACATTCAAGAATGATTTTGAACATACTGTAAAATGTAACAGTTAATTGTTGCTGTAGAGTCTGACATTTAGTTTTCAAATTATGAAATGTATGAAAATGACAATGTCTCGTCCTTTAACCCTTTCACTACCAATTTATTTTTTGTTCGTTTTCATATTTTCTTTACCATTATTTATTTGTGGGGAATATAAAGAGTAGAACAAACGCAATTAAAAAAAATATCATTAGGGGTAGAGGGAGGGAGCTGGTGGGACATATGTGTCTCTCTGGTATGAGTAATGGGATAAATAAGTCCCACCGGTTTTCATTTAAGAATGAAGCAATAACGTGGAAACAAGGCCAAATTTATTTTTGTAAGTGTATTTACATTTAATCTTATTTATAGTTTTGACCTAAACGTTCTTATGTGTGAAACGAAACAAATCAGTTCTTACATAACGGCAAATTACAAGCAATACACATGGTTTAGGTTCTCGTTTCTTTTTTCTTCTTAGTACAATTCTGGCAGCGCCTTCTTGTGTGGCCCTCGATAGCTAAATGGTCACCTTTGTTCAGAAGTCTTGATGTAGAAGAAGGTCTATCATATTGTCTTCTACGCACAACCTTTGCATGATCACTCCCATATGAAATTAGACTTTCGGCAAGAGGAACAAGGAAATCTAAAAAAGCCATTTTCTTCTTTTCTCTGGTTTGAAGCTCTTTGTATACAATCCAGGAATTTACAGCAGCTGTCATGAGTAGTCTATAAAATACCCGCTTCCACCATTTGGTTGTTTTTCTGTCCATATCATATAAACCAACGAGTTGATCGGATAAATCAACGCCCCCCATAAACTTATTGTAGAAAGCTACCATTTCTGGGCAAGGAATTTGAGCCTTATTTCCATCTTTTCCAGTTCTCTCGGCTACGGTCATTTTGCCACCATGACAGTTAGATAACAAGGTAACATCTTTACTGTCTTTCCAGGAAACAGCACAGCTACCTTGCTGATTACCCAAAAATTGTGCGTCACCTCTCTCGCGCTCGTTATTTACTTCAAATTTGGGCATGTTTTTCCTAGTTGTTATAGCAGTTCCAACTGCTACAAACGGAAGCTGATTTATAAGTTTTATTGAGGTAAAGAATCTATCAAAGCATAAGCTAATCTTAGTCTCTCTAATTGAGCTGGCAAGCTGTAATACTACATGTTCCCCGAGAGTGATATCTTTATCGCTTCGGTCATCTTTGCCGGAGTATATGTTGATATCGTATGTATATCCACTATTTGAATCACATCTTACCCACAGTTTTATACCCCTCTTTATCGGTTTTAGAGGAAGATATTGCTTCAAGGAACTGCGACCTTTGAATTTGGCCATGGCCTCATCAATACTTTGATGTGTACTATTTAGAGGCGCCTTCGGGTTTTTGCAGCCCATTGAAGTACATTTTGGACGACAGCAGCTAGAATCGATTTCTGGATATTGCGTGTTTGATCATTTTCTTGCCCAAAGAAGAGTGGGTAGACCAATAGTGATGGATTGCTGGGACTTTATTATATGACATAACAAAATAACATCCGATTACGATCATAATTTCGTACGGGTCTGCAAGGGGAATTAAGAGGTTTTTCTGTTCCATCAATATGCCCAGCCGTTCGTTGGTTTTATCAGATATCCACATAAAAAGACTTTTTGGAAAAATTTTCAAAAAGACAACAAGTAGGGATGCGGATCGACTATGTCAATCAAAATATTACACCGCCTTGTAGTTGGAATTGCTTTTCTAGGTATGAATGTTTCATTGATTTGGACCCATTCATCTAAATTTTGAACCGAAACTTGTACCGTAGTGCCTTCAGCTTCATCTTCCAAAACAGATTCAGTGGAAGACGATTCTGATTCCGAATGAGCACTAAAGGCTTCTTGAAATTTACGCTTGTTTGAGTTTTCTTTATTCACCGGTATTTGCTGGTTTTTGTTTGCGGGTTTCGTTTTTGTATTTTCTTCATCAGATGATGAATCTGTCGTCGATTGAACATATTCTGAGCCGCTGTCTTGAAACGGTTTCTCCTGTTCACTCTCTGAATCAAATATGTGCTCAGCAATAGACTGCAAGTCACGTGAAGAAAGGGGTTTATTCCTCCTGAAAGAATTTTCCACTCTGAATAATAAATACCAGTGGGACATCTATATCTCATTTAGGAATACCACTGGGACTAATATGTCCCACATGTAAACAAAATAATATTTTGTATTTATTCGGTGGGAAAAACAATCTTATATTGTAAACTACACATTTACAAACTTACCCCGTCATATTATACCGCTTATATTTCTCACACAACTACAAAACACTCAAAAAATCGCAAGAAATGGCCAAAAACGTGCACACTTGCAGGCAAATAAACAAGTTGACTCATATTTATGCGCGGGAAAATTTTATGGTGGGGGATGTGCTGCACTTATAGACGATTACCAGTGGGACAACGGTATACCTAAATTATATTGCAGACTTGGTCTCTGGGATTTTTTGGAACATTCATGGGACATATGTTACCCATTGGGAGCGAAAGGGTTAAACGAAAAAACTGAAGCTCTTATCATCTTTGGTGAAGCTAATCGCAGTTGCCATGCTGCCGTCCGCATCTTTATTGAACGCATTCCGTAATGGCCAATATAAAGACGTTTTTTTATAATCTACTGTCAAAATCTCGATCAATATCCAAGAGACCCAGCATTGTACAAAATGTGAAAATAGAGGTAATTGCTGAAATGGTAGTGAATCCTGAACATATCACGAAGGCGGTGGCCAGTATATGTAAATTTTCCCGTTCTTCACTCAAATGAATTTTCAAAAAGGATACATTTCATCCCTACTAAATGTAACTTCTTCATGGATTGGCAGAAGATGATCATATCGGCGACTCGAGTTTTGCGAGATGCAGGTTTGCTTTAGCGACGAGAACACATTTTATCTAAACTGACGTGTTAGCACTCAAAATTGCAGAAACTGGGGTGAAGTACACACAGTTTCCCCAATTATTTAATGTTTTGGGGGCATTGTGGGAACCATGTTTTTAGATGGTAATTTAAATGGCCCCATGCACCTCGGATTATTGGAAGAAAGAATTACTCCTCTCATTAACAACATTATAGCTCAAAATACCCAAAAATTTAGCAGACGCTATTTATCAACAGGACGGTGCCCCACCGTATTACTTTAGGGATGTGAGAAATGGGTTAGATTCATACGGATAGGTGGATTGGTCACCAGGGTCTTACGGAGTGGACAGCGCGGTCGCCGGATCTCTCACCCCTGGATTGCTTTCTACGGGGTTACCTTAAATCTGGAGTTTACACAACAAATCTGGAGTTTTTGGAAGAACTTCGTCAACATATCATTGAGGTTTGTTCACAAGTACTCCCAGAAATTATCCAGAACGTTACGGAAGCATTCTTCAACCGAATGTTTATTTGTCAAGAGATGCTAGGCAAACATTTCGAACATATTTAAAAATAAGTATTTAATGTCTTTTATGTGTTACAGTATTTTTTTATTGTATTATTAAAATTGTATTTATTCTTTCTCAACATTTGTACATTAGCTAACTGCGATTATAGGTTTACCACAGATGATAACTGCTTCAGTTTTTCGTTTAAACGACTTTTAAAATGAGCTGTCACTCGACCCCTTAAAAAAATTTAAAATGTCGCACAGATATTTTGAAACTTACGGCTGTGAGTTTTACGTTTATTTTTGTAACACACCAAATTGCACGTAACACACCAAATTGCACTATAAAAGCTATTACCGTTTAAAAAGGGTGGTGAAGAACTTTTAGTCCTCACTGTAACTTAACTGTAAATGAAACTCTTATTTTAATTATATTAAATAATTAATTTATTGCACTGGTTTCTAGTCGTGAAGTAGAGTGAATCTGGAGTTGCTAGATTTATTAGTAGTAAATGATTAGATATCCAATTTAATGGCTAATATTTTTACCAACGAAATTGAGATAAATACCTGACGAAGGTGGTCTGAGCGATACGGACAGTCACACATGAAATAACCGGAATGATACCTTCTTTTTGGTAGAGAAATAATGCCAGAGGGATGTGAAATCGGAGAATTGATTGAGTCAGAAACGTTGGAAGGTGTAGAATTTATGGACAGGGAACAATATTGGTTGAGCGTAGTAAAGTGCTTAAAGGAGTTTATAGCGATATTAAAAGAAGGTTCTTAAATTTGTAGGACAATCAGGTTGAAATTGCTGCGTATTTCTTGATTTGTTGATTTCTGGAGTTGCCAGCGATTAATTAAACTATTTCGTAATTATAAAAGCCCTGTTGGGTATTGTGGCACTTCATAAATTGATATACATTTGGAAAGAGTGAACCACATGTTCGTTGGAAGCTTTAATGCCACCCTTCGACAGCGTTGTAGGTATGATGGTGCTCGTCTATGGTTCGTTAAAGCATATTTCACAACGAAATTGGAAAAAACGGGTTTCCGCGTCTTTGTATTCGACCAATTTAGGTATCTTCAAAGTAGTTTGTGATTAACCTGGCATCTTCTGTAAAATCTTAGTTTTTAGTTAATTCCTCGAGAACATCGGCAACGTTCTCAGGACCAACAAATATTAACGCTGGAATCGTTTGCACCCAACGAGCAAATTGATCAGACTATTCGTAGCGGACTGTGCTCCTACAATTTCTTTAAAATTGACTACGTCACATGAAAAAATTTGTGTTGAAACGCTTGCATCTTGGCTTATTAGAAGTTAGTCATTAATTGAGTCGGTTACCCTTGAATACGCTTCAGTTCTTTAATAAGCTTGACGTACGTTTCTAGTGTCTTATGTTGCACCACGTGCGACATAACGTGCTGAAAGTCCAATCAGCAAACCACTTTCTGCTTTGCATCAGTAGCAATAAATTTGATGGTGTAGAAAAAATTAATATCCGACAAGTAGGCGATGCAGTTGTAGAATCGTACATTAGAAATGGTTGACTGGCACCATCGATCGTGATTTCTTTATACCCTTAAAAGTTATAGTCAAAGTAATCATAAGGTTTTGGTCCATTTTTAAGAAATAAAATAATTCGTATACAATATCACATTCAGCTTTGGCTTATATAGGCATAGGTATAGCAGAAATATCTCCCCTATTTCAGAAGTTTCGGATGGTTCTTTTGAAATAATCTTTCCGCGAAAGCAAAACGGCTTCAGCGACAGCAGTTGCCACGATCCCTTTCTTCACATCATTTACAATACAAACCTAAGGCGGTGAATGGTTACACAATCTATTTGGTTTAATATTTTTGCCTCCAGTGGAAGTGGAAAATTCCTTTCTTGAAGACTTTATGGCGGATAAACCAGAAGACAGAAGAATAGATGAACTTTGTGACTATCTTGTAGACAATTATATAGACAATTCATCGATTTTCCTTCCCAAACTGTGGGCAGACAATTCAAGTTCACTGTTAAGAACAACAAGCTCATGCGAATCCTTCCATTCGAAATTTAGTGCTTACTGTCCGTCTGCGCACCCAAACAGCAATATTTTTAGAAACATTACAAAAAATGTAGACCGACACCTATATTAAAGTAAATTTAATAATGAAAAATGAAAAACGATACATACGACGTGATATTATAAATAAACAAAAGTTTCTCGAATGAAAAATAATGCAATATCGTACAAAAAAAATTAGCAGGTACAATTTTATAAAATGTGTAGCATATAAATTCAGCGACATTGTATAAGATATTATTTTTATAAAATAAAATTCTGAGTATATATTTCATCACCATTTCCATCTTCGAGTATCATAATCTTTTATGGCAACATACCATAAAAGATTGAAAAAGTAGAAACATTCAGAGTCGTTGGATTAGCTTGCTTATATTAGTTATAACCGCTGACGAATTTAAGTTAAAGGAGTACAAACTATAAACATTTTGGGGTAGTTCTGTAAAATTTCCGGTGGATACCCTCTACGTTGGGGGAGCGTCACCGTATTTAAAATTTGAGCATGTCTTTCCTTATTGTAAGAATTTCTTGGAAATATTTTAATGTAAAGTTTGGGAAGCACAAGTTTGTAATATCGAAAAAACGGTTTAGTTGAATATTGGAAGCTGCAGTAAATTATTACATATCCAATTTAATGGTTAAATTTTTTTTAATATAATGAAGTTTAAAAATGGCGAATCTATGTGTTATTTTTTTTTGTTTTAGTAATTATAGCTGTCTGTGTTTATACATAAGTAAAGGAATTAGGAAAAGTAGTTTTTATTTTATTATTTATCGGTAATCCTTCTGTAATCGATCTTTGATTTAGTAAATCATAAATTTATAGTAAATTACATCATCGAGAATTAATTCTTTGTAACATGTAACTGCGCGAGATTATATGTAGCACGGTGAAGTTAACATACATCTTATATGGAGTTAATTTCAGTAATATTGTTCGATGTAGAGAGTCGAACGAAAAATGTATTGGGTTACGTGTAAATCCGTTTCAGCATGTTTCAAGAGGTTAATGCTCACTAATATTTTTAATATAGCGATTGGTTAAGGATTTTAAAAGTAAGATGGCGTGTGTACACTTGCACTCGGTTGAAGGCGCGAGGGAGTCCGTTGTGACTATAAGCCTATCGAACGTGTTGTGACATTGTAGTTTAATGGGTTGTTACCCCGCTTCGCTTGTGGTGTGTTTTTATAAAAGATTCACAGGTCACATTTATCAAATTTTTGGTGTAGTTTTCGTCGATGTACTGGCATCATTTAAGGGAAATATAATCGTGAACGACTTTGTACAACGTTTTAAATAAACAGAAGGTTAGTTTAGCAAACCAGTGATTGCTATCGAGTGGCCGCAGAGAGAAGTTAGGTGTGCTTAATTGGAAATAGTAATTACAGCTTGAAGAAACTATGTAGAGCTCTGATGATGGCAAAGTTATCACGCAGTCAGTTTTGAATTAAAATTTTTGAGTATTGAAGAAGATTGAGCTTATGGTAAGGAGCGAAACTTCCACCCACATGAGGAACCTAGGCGACCGCTTCGACGGGAGGCGTACTTGGGACAGCCGTGTGTATCTGTCAATGGTTCTACCCGTTTATCTTGCAACGTTCAAGGTGTTCCCAAAATTGTTGCCATTAGTAACACAAAAAAGTTTTCCTTTAAGCTCGTGGTCTTAACACTAAAACGTACTGTATTTCGTAGTGACTGAAATTTTGAAGAACTAGACGTTTCAAGAGGTGGTGGCGTGCTAATTGCAGTTAATATTCAAAATTATATAAAAGTTGACGCTTTAGATCTCTCTTTTATAAAAAATGTATTTAAACAAATTGAACGTGTGGGTTGTAAAGTTTGTTATAGTAACATTGAAATTTATATTATAAACTTGTGTATACCTCCCGCCTTATCTACTACAGAATTTTGCGACTTTATGGGTTCACTCTCATTTCTAAATCAGCTGTTTAGTAATAAAATTATTATAATGGGCGATTTTAATTTATCGCATTTTAAGGATGATAATAATTATCTATACAACACTTTCTGGAATACATAAATTGTTTTCAACTAAATAATATACATAACTGAAATACTAGAATATACAGTCCCTTGATCATGGAAAGATGGTTTCAGTTCTTTCTTTGTATTATCGTTATTACAACGGCTATTACGCTGCTGAATTATATTCTTTGATACCATCTTGGGCTATCTTTGCGAGAAACACTCGGTTCGCTCATTCACATCATCAGTATGCAGTACAAATCTTCACTTGTCGTACCAAACGGGCGCAATCCACATTTTTCTACACGGCTTCTAAACTCTGGAATGATCTCCCTAGTTCCTGTTTTCTTCTCACTTATGATTGAAAATTTAAGGTAGCTGTTCATAGGCATCTGTTGGCAAATCATTATCCCTCTATCCATCCTCCTAAGTGTTCCTGAGTGCTTTAGCACGATAGGCCTAATTTAGCCTGTTCAGGGCCGCAATCATAAAAAAATTAGACTTAATTATAAGCAATGTTGATTTTATTATAAGTAAAAGTGAAATAATAGTTGTTGGCGAAGATGCTCATCATCCTGATCTTGACTTTGATGTTAACCTAGTTGTAAATGTCAATAACTTTAAAGTAACAAGTGACGTTAAAATGGATAACTTTAAAAAAGTAAATTTTCCTAATTTATACAATGACATTTTGAACGTCGACTGGAATGAACTTCACCGTTTGATGACATAAATAAAGCATGCCGGGAGAGAGTCATAGCTGCCATTAAAGAAATTAAAAAAACAAATCTACGTCAGGTACCGATCAAATGCCATATTATATAGTTAAAGATTGTGCTCGTACATTCTCGTATTCTTTAGCAATCTCATTTAACTTATCTCTGAAAAAAAGTACTTTTCCCACAATTTGGAAAACTGCAATAGTGTACCCCATTCTAAAATCAGGTTTAGCTCCTGATGTACAGAATTATCAGCGAATTTCGATCCTTTGTAATTTTTCAAAAGTGTTTGAAATTGTATTGCACGATAAACTAGCTTACCAATTTGGCTCTGGCAGAATATCAACATGGATTGGTAGCAAAAAGGTCAACTATTTCAAATTTAGCTTGCCTTCTACTTTATTGTTCAAAGATTCTAGATGTAGAAGGTCAAGTTGATGCCATCTACAAGGACTTTCACAAAACCTTCGATCAAATTGATCACCATATAATATTAAGTAAGTTGACTTCTTACGGTTTTAACTCTTCTTTGGTGCAGCTTATTAAATCATACTTAACTAACCGACAGCAACATACAATTCCAAGCTATTTATTCCAACATGTGGAGGCCCACAGGGGTCAAATGTAGGCCCTATTCTCTTTTTAATATTTATAAACGATTTGCCCGCAACAATACCAGTTCAAAAATTGTTATACGCTGATGATATGAAGATATTTGCTAAAATAAACAGCATAGGGGATTGTGAAACTCTTCAACATGGCTTAAACAATATTTCTGGTGTAACAAAAATAAACTAGACTTAAACATTTCTAAATGCAAAGTTGTGCAATTTTCACGCAAACTGGAACCAATTCAGTTTGAATACTATATAGCAACTAATGCATTGAACAGGTATACTATAGTCAAAGATTTAGGGATAACGTTCTACAATATGTTGACTTTTTCATTTCACATACACGAAATAGTTAAGTCTGCTTTTAAAGTGCTGGGTTTTATAATACGCATCTGCTCATCTTCAGAATTAAATCATTGTACTTTGCATTGGTTAGATCAAAATCAGAAAATGGAGCAATAATATGGAATCCCTCCTATAAAAAGTATGCAAACGATATCGAATTCGTAGAGTCGTTTTCTTAAACATTTATGCTTTCACAACTCTCTATCTTAATGAATTAAATTTAATTTTGTCTCTTGCATGGTTTATCTGTTAGGACAATAAAACAATAATAATAATAATTATTATTGTCATTATAAACATTGTAATCCTTTCTTTTTTTATTTTTAAATTGTCTACGCTGACCGCCGCTGACGACATTCCAGGTTAAGTATATTATTCTTTTTAAGATATCGATTAATTATAAAAGGAGTGTGCTACCATTTTAATTCTCGAAACCCCTTATGTTGAAGTAAAAAAAACACAAATAGATTGTGAATTTAAATAAAGATGTGAATTTGATGTTGGTATTCATTGACTCTATCTTTTATTTTTGATTTAAAAGTTATTGTAATGTACATGTACGTAACTTTTTTTTACGACACCTGTAGAGAATATAAAAACGAGAGCTTCCGTCTACTTACATCGTCGCACAGAAAACACAGTTTTCCTAAATTCTGCCGGACACACATAGCGTAATGGAGCTGATTGCCCAGGTCCACTGACGGATGATATATACAAATTTACTCACAAAACCCACGTACACGCCGCCCCAGGCAATTTGCCCAATGCAGTGTTGTCGACTAGACCAGAGTGTACACAATTATTTCCAATCAACATGTTCCAGGCCCTACAAATTTCTTAAGCACCGTAAGGAAAGCAGAGTCTAGTGTCCGAGTGGGTTCGAAGCCGCCCGGGGTGCCCGTGTAAAAGAGCATTCCCTTATTCTATGTAATATCGTAATTGTATTTTGTCTTGCTTGAAGTTTATATAACCTCTTGGTTTAAATAAGTGTGAGTAATTATAGCTGTTAAATTATACGTTACTATCTACATAAAACGTAGTCAATTGGGGGCTTACAAGCTTATTACTTGTGCCAAAATAGGTTATGTCGATTCAAATTTATATAATGAACACGAAACCATCTAAGTTTGGTTACGATAAAATATACAAATGTTTTTATCCACATTTTTATTTACTTTTTTTACGTGTTTGAATAAATGATGATTCCTTTTTGTTATTTCACGATAACGGTGATACCTACATCTTGTGTACTCTTGCATAGAGTAAAAACTATTGATTTTAAAGGAATATTAGTGGTGTCAATACCCTGTTAGATTTTTATTAATTTTAGTTGCCTAAATTAATTGCTCCGAAAGCTTTAAATATATATATATATATATATATATATATATATATATATATATATATATATATATATATATTGAAATCGTCCAAGAAATATAACACAATATAACACAATTATTAATTATTGAAGAATGTATTTAATTTAGTTAACAGGAATATACGCTTTTGTATTAACATAAGCGAATACTTTTTAAGGAACCTACCTCTCGGCAACATAGAGAAATTGAACTAACAATAAAACCGTGTTAATGAAAACGATTATTTAAAAACTCTAAGATAAAATGGCTTCTAGCGCCATTGTTGAATAACCAGACGTTATTACCATTCTACTATTAATAAATATCTTATTACCTTAAAAACATAAATTCTTATACAGATATTTACCGAAGCCTTATACAGAACTATATTTAAAACTTACATGGGGAATATTCAAGATTTAAAATCGGATAAACCTTTAACAAAAATTTTATTTGAAATGGATCATCTGATGGTACTAATATATGGTGGTGGTGGTGGGGGTGGTGGTTGTGGTGGTGGTGGTGGTGGTAGTGGTGGTGGTGGTGGAGTTGTGTGTGTGTATGTGTGTATGTGTGTGTGTATGTGTGTGTGTGTGTGTGTGTGTGTGTGTATGCGTATGTGTATGTGTGGGTGTGCGTGTGGGTGTGCGTGTGGGTGCGCGCGCGTGTGTTTGTGCTTGTACTTGTGCTTGTGCTTGTGCTTGTGCTTGTGCTTAAGATTCAGCTTGTTTTTGTCCTTGTGCTTGTGCTTGGGCTTGTGCTCGTGCCTGTGCTTGTGTTTGTGCTTGTGCTTGTGTTTGTGCTTGTGCTTGTGCTTGAGCTTGTGCTTGTGCTTGTGCTTGTGCTTGTGCTTGTGCTTGTGTCTGTGCTCGTGATCGTGCTCGTGCTCGTGCTCGTACTCGTGCTCGTGCTCGTGCCTGTGCTCGTGTTTGTGCTTGTGCTTGTGCTTGTGCTTGTGCTTGTGCTTGTGCTTGTGCTTGTGCTTGTGCTTTGCTTGTGATTGTGATTGCGCTTGTGCTGGTGCTTGTGCTTGTGCTTGTGCTTGTGCTTGTGCTTGTGCTTGTGCTTGTGCTCGTGCTTGTGATTGTGCTTGTGCTTGTGCTTGTGTTTGTGCTTGTGCTTGTGCTTGTGCTTGTGCTTGTGCTTGTGTTTGTGCTTGTGCTTGTCCTTGTGCTTCTGTTTGTGCTTGTACTTGTACTTGTGCGTGTGCTTGTGAATGTGCTTACGCTTATGCTTGCTCATGCGCTTGTGCGTTTACGTTTACGTTTACGTTTACGTTTACGTTTACGTTTACGTTTACGTTTACGTTTACGTTTACGTTTACGTTTACGTTTACGTTTACGTTTACGTTTACGTTTACGTTTACGTCTACGTCTACGTCTACGTCTACGTCTACGTCTACGTCTACGTCTACGTCCACGTCTACGTCTACGTCTACGTCTACGTCTACGTCTACGTTTACGTTTACGTTTACGTTTACGTTTACGTTTACGTTTACGTTTACGTTTACGTTTACGTTTACGTTTACGTTTACGTTTACGTTTACGTTTACGTTTACGTTTACGTTTACGTTTACGTTTACGTTTACGTTTACGTTTACGTTTACGTTTACGTTTACGTTTACGTTTACGTTTACGTTTACGTTTACGTTTACGTTTACGTTTGTTTACGTTTACGTTTACATTTACGTTTACTTTTACGTTTACGTTTACGTTTAGTGTGTCATTCATGGATGCTTGTGCTTGTGATTGTGATTGTGCGTTTACGTTTGTGCTTGTGCGTCTTTACGTGCTTACGTTATCTTCTCACGCTGTGCGTTTACGTTTACGTTTACGTTTACGTTTACGTTCTACGTTCTTACGTCTACGTTTACGTTTACGTTTACGTCTACGTTACGTTCTACGTTCGTACGTTTGCGTTTGCGTACGTTACGTTTACGTTTACGTTTACGTTACGTTCGTTTACGTTTACGTTTACGTCTGCGTCTGCGTCTGCGTCGTCTGCGTCTGCGTCTGCGTCTGCGTCTGCGTCTGCGTCTGCGTCTGCGTCTACGTCTCGTCTCGTCTCGTCTGCGTTCGTTACGTCTTGTAGATGGCTGTGCTTTGTGTTTTTCCAATTATTTTCCCAGTATTGTTTAGTTTTTGTTTTATGTATAGTTTGGCGTCTTTAAAGCTAATAGAACAGACGTCTGCGTTGTGCATTTCAGTGGCTTCTCTTGCACTGGTGTCTGCTATATTGTTGCCAGGAATACCCATGTGACCAGGTACCCACATCATGGTCAGCGAAATAGATGGGTCCATATGGTAAATCAATGATCTGATAAATTATCTGTACATATTAAGAATTTCTTACTTCTATTATATACGCAAAATAAGACTGCTTGCCATATGGCATACATTTCGGTCGTATGTTGTTGCATACGGCTTTAAAGACCAGTTATGTGTTTCGTTTTGAGTGTAAATAGCGCTTCCTGATCCATTCTTTGTTCTGGACCCGTACACTATGACATGGTTATTATAATTAGTTAACGCTTCTCTAGAATAGTGTTGACACATGTCATTAGTGGTTCCCTTTTTTCAAGCAATGTTAGATCCAGCTTTGTATTTATTTTATCCAATAGGGACATTGGGTGGTCTGGTATACTATATTTAAATATTTCAAATGTATCGAATTGCATTTTATTTTTAATTCTATTGCACGTATTAGAGCAGGTCTGACTGTGGATCTATTATTTTCATATGGGTTAAATAATTGATAACTTTCTAATGTTGAGAGATTGAGGTGCAAAAGTTTGGCCATATAATTTAATAATAGATATTTTTGTCTTGTTGCTAATGGCATTATTCCGGATTCAACATATAATGACGTATGCAGGCTAGTTCTCAATGCGCCAATTGCTAGCCGTATTCCAAGAGCATATATCTGATTTAATGATTTTAATGTAGAAGGTCTAGCAAAGGAATAAATTATAGACCCATAATCAATGATAGGAAGTATGAAGGATTTGTATAATCTAATTGTAGTGTCTCTACGTGCACCCCAGCTAAGATTTGATGTACATCTGATAATGTTTAGCCTTTTTACACTTGCTTACGAGGTTTTGGATATGGTCTTTAAAATACATTTTATTATCAAAAGGACTCCTAGTATGTTCAAAGTGCTAACATTTTTAGTGCGTTGCTCGTATATGCACAGACTAGGTTCGTGTTCGTGATCTCCTCTCAGCCTGCAGAAGTGTATTGTAGCTGTTTTATTTATTGAAAAGGTAATGCCGTTTTGGTTCGCTACATTTATAACAATATCGATGGTATGTTGCAGTTCCTGTATGATATCTAGCATTTGATCTCCGTCTTTGTACATAAGCAGGTCGTCTATATATAGTCCACTATGAATTTGGAATGGGATAGATTTGATAATATCATTAATTCCGATTAGAAAGAGAGTTGTACTCAGCACTGAACCCTGGGGTATCCCATTTTCCATCACGCGCGGTGAAGACAATACATTTCCTACTTTAACCACGAATGTTCTGTTGGACAGAAATCTTTTTATAAATTTTGGTAGGTTCCCATCGCAGTTCCATTCGTGTAGTTTATTAATTACATTGCTTCTCCACATTGTATCAAATGCTTTTTTAATATCAAATGATACGGCGATCGTGTGGTGTCTTCTTAAGAAACTATTTAGAACTACATTTTCTAGTTGAACCAGTTGATCTATAGTGGAATGGTTTTTTCGAAATCCCATTTGCTTAGGTGATATTAGCTTACTGTGTTCTAGGAACCATATTAATCGGTCGTTTATCATCTTCTCTAAGATTTTACTCATTGAGCTTGTGAGTGATATGGGTCGGTAATTGGCAGGGTTTGTTTTATCCTTTCCCGGTTTTGGTATTTGAACGACATAAGCTTTCTTCCACACTTCTGGATACATACCATTTTGAAATATTTCATTGCAGGCCGTATTATTATTATTATTATTATTATTATTATTATTATTATTATTACTATTATTACTATTATAAACATTGTAATCCTTTCTTTTTTATTTTTAAATAGTCTACGTTGACCGTGGCTGACGACATTCCAAATTAAGTATATTATTCTTTTTAAGATGTCGACTAATTATAAAAGGAGTGTGCTACCATTAGATATATGTGAATTTAAATAAAGATGTGAATTTGATGTTCGTATTCATTGACTCGATCTTTTATTTTTAATTTAAAAGTTATTGTGATGTACATGTAGGTAACTTTTTTTGCGACACCTGTAGAGAATGTAAAAACGGGAGCTGAATTCCTGAATCATCTACTTACATAGTCGCACAGAAAACAGTTTGCCTAAATTCTGCCGGACACACACAGCGTAATGGAGCTGATTGCCCAGGTCCACTGACGGATGATATATACAAATTTACTCACAAAACCCACGTACACGCCGCCCCAGGCAACTTGCCCAATGCAGAGTGTTGTCGACTAGACCAGAGTGTACACAATTATTTCCAATCAACATGTTCCAGGCCCTACAAATTTCTTAAGCACCGTAAGGAAAGCAGAGTCTAGTGCCCGAGCGGGTTCGAAGCCGCCCGGGGTGCCCGTGTCAAAGAGCATTCTCTGATTCTATGTAATATCGTAATTGTATTTTGTCTTGTTAAGAACCTTTTGGGTTAAATAAGTGTGAGTAATTGTAGCTATTACATGTTACTATCTACATAAAACGTAGTCAATTGGGGCTTAATGTTTATTACTTGTGCCAAAATAAGTTATGTTGATTCAAATTTATATAATGAACACGAAACCGTCTAAGTATGGTTTCGATAAAATATACAAATGTTTTATCCACATTTGTATTTCTTTTCTTACGTATTTGAATTAATGATGATTCTTTTTGTTATTTCACGATAACGGTGATACCTACATCTTGTGTACTCTTGCATAGAGTAAAACTGTTGATTTTAAAGCAATGTTAGTGGTGTCAATACCCTGTTAGATTTTTATTAATTTTAGTTGCCTAATTTAATTGCTCGAAAGCTTTAAATATATATATATATATATATATATATATATATATATATATATATATATATATATATATATTGAAATCGTCCAAGAAATATAACACAATAATTAATTATTGAGGAATGTATTTAATTTGGTTAACAGGAATATACGCTTTTGTATTAACATAAGCGAATACTTTTAACGAATCTACCTCTCGGCCAACACAGAGAAATTGAACTAACAATAAAACCGTGTTAATGAAAACGATTATTTAAAACTCTAAGATAAAATGGTTCTTAGCGCCATTGTTGAATAACCAGGCGTTATTACCATTCTACTATTAATAAATATCTTATTACCTTAAAAACATAAATTCTTATACAGATATTTACCGAATACAGAACTATATTTAAAACTTACATGGTGAATATTCAAGATTTAAAATCGGATAAACCTTTAACAAAATTTTATTTGAAACGGATCATCTGATGGTACTAATATACAACATTGACATAATTAATACTTATACACTTGGTGGTGGTGGTGGTGGTGGTGGTGGTGGTGGTGGTGTGTGTCTGTGTGTCTGTCTGTGTGTCTGTGTGTCTGTGTGTCTGTGTGTCTGTGTGTCTGTGTGTCTGTGTGTCTGTGTGTCTGTGTGTCTGTGTGTCTGTGTGTCTGTGTGCTGTGTGTCTGTGTGTCTGTGTGTCTGTGTGTCTGTGTGTCTGTGTGTCTGTGTGTCTGTGTGTCTGTGTGTCTGTGTGTCTGTGTGTCTGTGTGTCTGTGTGTCTGTGTGTCTGTGTGTCTGTGTGTCTGTGTGTCTGTGTGTCTGTGTGTCTGTGTGTCTGTGTGTCTGTGTGTCTGTGTGTCTGTGTGTCTGTGTGTCTGTGTGTCTGTGTGTCTGTGTGTCTGTGTGTCTGTGTGTCTGTGTGTCTGTGTCTGTGTGTCTGTGTGTCTGTGTGTCTGTGTGTCTGTGTGTCTGTGTGTCTGTGTGTCTGTGTGTCTGTGTGTCTTGTGTGTCTGTGTGTCTGTGTGTCTGTGTGTCTGTGTGTCTGTGTGTCTGTGTGTCTGTGTGTCTGTGTGTCTGTGTGTCTGTGTGTCTGTGTGTCTGTGTGTCTGTGTGTCTGTGTGTCTGTGTGTCTGTGTGTCTGTGTGTCTGTGTGTCTGTGTCTGTGTGTCTGTGTGTCTGTGTGTCTGTGTGTCTGTGTGTCTGTGTGTCTGTCTGTCTGTGTGTCTGTGTGTCTGTGTGTCTGTGTGTCTGTGTGCCAGTGTGTCGTTGTCAGTGTCTGTGTGTCTGTGTCCTGCGTGTCTGTGTGTCTGTGTGTCTGTGTGTCTGTGTGTCTGTGTGTCTGTGTGTCTGTGTGTCTGTGTGTCTGTGTGTCTGTGTGTCTGTGTGTCTGTGTGTTGTGCTGTGTGTCTGTGTGTCTGTGTTCTGTTGTCTGTGTGTCTGTGTGTCTGTGTTGTGTGTCTGTGTGTCTGTGTGTCTGTGTGTCTGTGTGTCTGTGTGTCGTGTGTGTTGTGTGTCTGTGTGTGTGTGTTGTGTGTTGTGTGTCTGTGTGTCTGTGTGTTGTGTGTTGTGTGTTTGTGTTGTGTGTTGTGTGTTGTGTGTTGTGTGTCTGTGTGTCTGTGTGTCTGTGTGTTGTGTGTCTGTGTGTCTGTGTGTCTGTGTGTCTGTGTGTCTGTGTGTCTGTGTGTTCTTGTGTTGTTGTTGTGTCTGTGTGTCTGTGTGTCTGTGTGTCTGTGTGTCTGTGTGTCTGTGTGTCTGTTGTGTCTGTGTGTCTGTGTGTTGTGTCTGTGTGTCTGTGTGTCTGTGTGTCTGTGTGTCTGTGTGTCTGTGTTGTCTGTGTGTCTGTGTGTCTGTGTGTCTGTGTGTCTGTGTGTCTGTGTCTGTGTGTCTGTGTGTCTGTGTGTCTGTGTCTGTGTGTCTGTGTGTCTGTGTGTTGTGTGTTGTGTGGTTGTGTGTGTGTGTGTGTGTGTGTGTGTCGTGTGTGTGTGTGTTGTGTGTCGTGTGTCGTCGTGTGTGCGTGCGTGTCGTGTGTGCGTGGTGTGTCGTGTCGTGTGTCGTGTCGTTCGTGGTGTGCGTGCGTGCGTGCGTGCGTGCGTGCGTGCGTGTGTCGTGTGTGTGTGTGTTGTGTGTGTGTGTGTGTGTGCGTGTGTGTGTATGTTATGTGTGGGTGTGGTACGTTCGCGCGTATGTTTGTGCTTGTACTTGCGTGTTAGCTGGCTTGTGCTTGTGCTTGTGCTTGTGCTTGTGCTTGTGCTTGTGCTTGTGCTTGTGTGCTTGTGCTTGTGCTTGTGCTTGTGCTTGTGCTTGTGCTTGTGCTTGTGCTTGTGCTTGTGCTTGTGCTTGTGCTTGTGCTTGTGCTTGTCTGCTTTCTTGTGCTTGTGCTTGTGCTTGTCTTGTGTTGTTGCTTGCGCTTCGCTTGTGCTGTGCTTGCGCTTGTACTTGCTTGTGCTTGTGCTTGTGCTTGTGCTTGTGCAGTGCTTGTGCGTTGTGCTTGTGCTTTGTTTGCTTCGTGCTTGTGCTTGTGCTTGTGCTTGTCCTTGTGCTTCGTCTTGTGCTTGTAATTGTACTTGTGCGTGTGTTTGTGAATGTGCTTACGCTTATGCTTGCTCATGCGCTTACGATTGCGCTTGCGATTGCGCTTTGCGTTTACGTTCACGTTCACGTTCGTTAACGTTCACGCTCACGCTCACGTTCACGTTCACGTTCACGTTCACGTTAAGTTCACGTTCAAGTTCACAGTTCGTTCAAGTTCAAGTTCAAGTTCGTTCAAGTTCAAGTTCAAGTTCAAGTTCAAGTTCAGTTCAAGTTCAAGTTCAAGTTCAAGTTCGTTAAGTTCAAGTTCAGTTCAGTTCAAGTTCAAGTTCAAGTTCAAGTTCAAGTTCAAGTTCAAGTTCGTTCAAGTTCAGTTCGTTCAAGTTCGTTCGTTCTACGTTACGTTCACGTTCACGTTTAAGTTTACGTTCACGTTCACGTTCACGTTCACGTTCACGTTCATGTTTACGTTTACGTTTACGTTTACGTTTACGTTTACGTTTACGTTTACGTTTACGTTTACGTTTACGTTTACGTTTACGTTTACGTTTACGTTTACGTTTAGTGTGTCATTCATGGATCTCCCCTACTGCTGTATAAGGGTTGTTAGTACACAGTTTTTTAGCTCGACCTTTTTTAGCTTTCGGTAACCACTAACTAAGCTCTATTTAGCGTGTATCAGATTTAAACATTACTATAGTTAATTCACATAACTAGATTTTAGGCATTGTACTTGTTGCAGTTGATGTAAGTGTATGAGGAAACAGCGTGAAAGTCATAATGGTTAAAATAAAAATTAATGCAAATGTGCATAGGGAAAGATACATTAATGTAAGAAAATAGTTAACATTTTCATAATTTAAATCTAAATTTTTACCATGAGACACGATGGATATTTAGAGATTCAACTAATATCCAAATGAAAAGCATCGGATAAAAGAATAACGCTAAATGATATTTAAATTTATGATTAATTTAAATTCCAAATTAAGTTTCATTAGTAAATAGGCTCTAAATGAAATATAAAAATAAGATTATTAAAATTTTATGAGCAGCTTTTACAATTATTGAATGACAAAAATAATTATCATTACATAGAAATGAAAATAATTCTAAAATCCCCAATTTTAAGTTCACTATTCATTCCTTTATAAATTGGACAATTATCATAAATTTTACTAAATTAAGCACAAGAAGTTGCTTATTTGGCAAGCGATCTTTTCGAATAATGCAAGTTTCCTTTTTTTACCCCAACATATTAAAATGGAGACAATAAAAAGGATAAATCCAACCTGACGACAGTTAGTTTCCTTTTTTTTTTCTGTTTTTTTTTTTGAAGAAAAAATTAGTTATTGATTTTTCAATGTAACAAATTGTTTTTGTGGCACCTAAAAATATTTCAAGTCTAATATAAAAAAAAAAAATTCCCATTACTCGTTCTTGTTGTGTCATTTTAAAAGCTTGTATTAAAATTAGCTTCTGTTTCTTTTAAATGACATCAAAATTATGAAGAGCACTTAAAATGTGCTCTTAAAAATAATTTAATAGGTGTGATTAGGTGCGCAAGTTAATTAGATCATCTATTTGTGATCAATGAAAGGTATTTTTTCATTTTAAAAGTGTTTAAATTGATTTCAAACTTTGCTTTAACTATCTTTACAATCACGAATTTTGGCATTAAAATTTTAGTCATTATTACGATTGTGTGAAATTTCAGGTTTGTTTAAAATACTTGTTTTTTATCACTCTTTAAAAATCAAAATGTTTACCGTTATTCTGAGTACGTCACACAGTTTTGTCTTGTAATCTATTACATGTCTGTTAGTATTAGAAACGAATTAGGAAAATTAAACTTCTTTTTATATGTACATTCATAATTATTAACTAACTTGTACTTAAAATGCAAATATTTATATATCAGATCTATAAAAATGCAAATTAAGCATGTTTCACATTTTGTAATTTATTTGACACAAAAAGTTTCAAATTATAGCACCTCTGTGGAAAACTCTTTTTCGTTTTATTTTTTTAATTTATTACATCCTTCTACACTTTATTTTACAGTATAATTTAATTGAAATTTAAATGTGATAAATCGTGGAAGTTTTGTTTCATTTAGTTGTTTATCGATTGACTGTTAATGACAGCGTTTAAAAGTAACAATAAAATAAGTGTTTCTTTCACTTTGAAGCTCGTGATTAATTGTTTATTAATCGCCATTTAACACACAATTCGATCATTTAATACTCCGAAGGCATGAAGTGAGTAAATTGCCTAACGAATAATTTAAAATGTACCTACTGTACGAAGTATCAGAATAGGAGACAAAGGTCACGAGTTTCATTTTCACCACACAAGGGGGGGAGTGTAACGTGGCAAGTCCTTGGCTATTATTACTTGTATTGAAGTTTAGGATTTATTTGTAAATGTAATTACATTATTTGTGTATATGTAGGCAAATTGTACCATTTTTCTTCTTTGCGCCTTAAATAAGTAAAAAAGTATGTCGAAGATAACTTAAAATAAACGGCTAATCATGAAGTTGAGGGATAAGGCGCTATCTGATTTTAAGCAATCAAGGTCCAGTATATTCTGTTCAAACCTCTGAAACAAAATCGTGATATTACAGAATTCCGCAATTTAGTAACTGGCTCTATCCGCATAGAAAAGAAAGCATAAGGTGTCACTAAAAAAGTGCTAGCAAATTCAGGTACGTATAGAACTATTACAAATAAAACAAAACGTCACGTGAATAAAGTTCACAAATTCTTAGATTTTGAGATACAGGGCGTTAAATTTTTAATTTTTAAACAGATTGTTAGTCGCACCTCGGACATATTTTATGATAATAAGTTGTAATTAGACATGTCTTATCTTTAGAACATATGTATCAACTACAGAATAAATTTACAAGATCTTGCTTTTTTCGTGGTTGTCCCATTTTACCCCTCTAAACTTTTGTTGGGTGCGACAGTGCGTAATTACACTGAAAAATGGGTTTTCCCGTTTCATTACCTAAATTTTAGGCCCCTTTCATTTTTTTGCTATCTCTCACCATTAACCAATTGTGTATAGACGTTCCGTGACCCCAACTGTTCTTTGAATCAGAATAATGGTAACAATTATCACACAAACAGTATACTATTTTTATGATAATTATAACACCAAAACACATGTTAATTACGTCCACAGTAATATTTTATATGTCCGCCAGCCTCTTCCAAACAGACTTATGCTCGTGTTCTCTAATTGAAACGGACGTCGTGGAGTACTTTTGACCTGCATCCGTCAACTATGCGATTTATTAACTGATTTTCGCCCTTAATGAGTAGGGAATACATCGTACGCGTTAAGTAGCCCTACAAAAAAATACCTAATGGATTTAAGCCAAGTGAAGGGGATGGCCAGGCAACTCGTCCTATTCATTTTCATATGGATGGTTTATTTAACTACTCTCGAACATTAAGTAAGAAATGCGGGGGTGCACCGTCGTGCAGAAACCATGCTCTATTCCGATCGTCCAATGGAATATCATCTAATAAATTGGGTAACTTTTCAATTAAAAACTTTAAATAACGTTCGCTCATTAATCTAAAATTTTTAAATATTTCAAAAGCTAGAGAACCATATAACAAGTTCTAAAATTACCTGTTTGGCAGAGAAACTGGTTCCTAGGGATCAACGCACAAAATACCTATCCGTACGTTCAAACTAAATCTAACTTGATGTTATATACATAAGTGTGTTGATTGTCAGCCCAAAAATATATAATAATTAGGGAAGTTTATTATTCCATCACTGCTGAACCCAGCTCCATCAGTGGCCAAAACGTGTTTTAAAAAGTTTTAGTGCACATCAATTTGTAGGTGAAAGGGGTGACGATCTACATTTTCTTGTGCTGCTATTCTTCCTATAGAAATTGAAGAATCATTTTCAACGTTTCGTAGTATGCGTTCTTCGAGAGGTTCAAGTAGTTCGGGAGCGTCCACATTCATTCCTTGTTGGTATCAACGAATCCGTGTCCCTAAGTAACTGATGAATCCTCTGAAAAAGTTTTATAAAAAGTCGTCTCTCATTTGGCCAACGGTTCTGACACAAACGAAGGGCCTTTGGGCTATTTCCATTCGCACATACATAGAAAAATGCATGTCAGTTAATTCAGTTGTCGTATAATTATTCATTTTATCGATTACCTAAAAGCTCTATGTGCGCATAATGTTAATACACTAGGACAAATTCAAATTTCTCTTCCTAATCCTACCGACATCAACGAATTCTTTATTAAATATAGTTTACATCACCCTGCATGTCCCACTTCTAAAAGCTTTCGAATGAATAGGTCACAAACTCTTAATGTGTACCTTATATAATGTTGGTGTCTCTTACTGTGTCCTGAGGTGGTTTAAATATCGAATAAAGAGTTGAGATTGTACAGACGCGAATAGGTTCCATATTGGTACCTTTACTTTTTAATCTGTATATCTCAGACATAATCAATATTGCTGGAGTACAGTCCACAGCTATGCTGATAATGTACAGATACATTTTTCTTTTCACTACTGTAACGTTTGTCTACCTGGGTATTGTGAGATTATTTTGACACACTGGGTATAGAGTCTCGTGTTGTCCGTAGAACGTATCTTGGATGCTATATGAACGTGAGTTTGCACGAGAAAACTTTTTTTGGGTGTACATAATGTAAATTGGTCTAAACGCTACGCCATTGGAATCTTATTAAAGCGCTGTGGTGAAAGTATTAAATTTTAATGAGGAATAATGTTTTAGTAACACGCCTATTCATACGACAATCTTTAAATGCCGTATTTTGCCACTGTATTTTGAGGAATGTGAGTTTAAAATGAAAGATAACATTATCTTTCAACATAACCTCCTTGAACGTGAAGACACTTATTCCACCTATATTCAAGCATAACAACACCTTTCTTGAAAAACTCGGAGAATTGATCACAGAAGAAGTCCTACACCGCTGCCATAACTGTGCCATCGCTATCAAATTTTGTTCCCTGAAGACTCTTTTAGTTTTGGAAATAAATCAAAATCATTGAGAGCTAAGTCAGGGGAGATTGGGGGATGGTCTATAAGTTCAAACGTTCAAACCCAGCGTCATGAATTGCATTTATAGAAATAAGGCTCTTATCAACTGAGGTTGCCTTGTGAATGAGAATTCCGCATGACAGTCTTTCTCTTCTTTTTTTTAATGCAATAACGAAGTTTTGTAACTAATGGTGCATAATATTGACCAGTGATTCAGTGGCTATGTTCCAAAAATCTACCAATAAAATTCTTTCGGAGAATTATTTTATCCGCTCAAGCTTATACACGAAATTTGCGTGGAGGGGGAAATCCTGGATGACGCCACTCCATACTTTGTTGTTTGCACTCGGGATCTAAGTGATGAACCCATGCTTCGTCAACCGTAACATAGAGATTACGGTTAAACAAGGATAAATTGGCTATTGAGGAAGTTACTCTCAAACGCTTTTGTTCGGGCGTCAATATTAGGGGTACCCATCTTTTTGACACCTTATGAAGCCCTAAATAGTAGTTTATTATGGTTCCAATGGTACCATTTGAAAGGCTTGTTATCTCCGCTACACGTCTTGTTTCACAAAATCAGTGTTTTCTTGAGTACACGCACAATGCGCAGGTTGTTCTGCTACATTTGAACACTCGAAACCAATTTTTACTACGTGATAGGAAGGATCAGAATCTCCAAATACGAGAATCATATCTATATGAATTTCTTTAGGTGTTAAACCTTTCTTTTGTAGGTACCTGATGACAGCATGAAGCTCACTTTTTTCCATTTCCCAAAATCTTCGTGCAACCATAACCACCAAATCTGTGCTTCTCAATAAAATAACAAAACAAGTGCGGTTACTAGGGACCACATATTTCAAAGTGCTCGGGACAACGAGTACTGTACTGTTAAAATTTGTTAAATTGTGGGGAAGGAAAGCTCGTGCTCTGATGAGACTCTCCTATTATAAGTGTTTTGTAACTGTGGTTTCATATTAGTTTAACTGAATAAATGCATGTTACGCATTTATGAATCCAGTTAAACAGAATTGGACATTAATATTAATGATTTAAATACATGTGCGATTGTTGACAGCACTAACCCAACCGTTCATACACAGTTAACGATTTAGTGTTCAAGTGTAATGAACATATTCTGTGACAAACGTTAACTTTTTTTTGAAGGGCATTTAGTAAATCAAATTGTCCAATTTCTACATGCGTACAAAGGAGTGCATGAACATGGACATTTAAGTTAGCGAGTAGTGCGACGGCTAGCATAATAATTAAAACCGATTATAAGTGACGATACATATTAAGGATTACTAAAAGAAAATCAACCCCAGTGGATAGGAAATTAAATCGGATAAGAGACTACGGAATTGTCATATGTAAGAATAATTAATTTAGATTGATTTAGATTTTTTATTGGTACACGTTTGATTATCTTTAGAGAGGTCATGGTTTATATTGTAAATTTAATGTGAGACATTAAGGATCATCCATCTCCATTACCGGTAATTATATGTTTAGATTATAAGATTTAGGGACTCTAATCTGTAAGAATTGTTTCTTTTTTATTTGTCCTGCTCCTCGGAAGCAATATATGTAAATATGTTTGCAAAATTGCTTAATAGAGTTCGGTTAGTTAACTTATTGATTTCGTTTATTTAAATTAGGATTCCTTACAGTTTAAAGTTTCAAAAGAGAATCAATAGCTTCTTTGTTCCTTTATGTTGTGTTACATAAAAGGTTAGACCGTTTAGTTTCTCCTATTCAGCAAAACCATACGGTTTCGGCTCCAAATAAACTTCAAAAGCTACGCTTAGCTTCATTTAAAAACAAATTGAAAATCATACACTGCTCAATAATTATCCGTAAAGTATGTAACGGTTCTTAATCTATTTTGGTCTTATCTACTACTGTCTATATGGCGCAATTCACATATATGACACTTCTTGAAAAAGGAAACAAGGATAAGTTTCTCAAACGTAGAAATAAATATTTTACGATGTAAACACGAGAAAACCCAGCAGATGAATATTTCCAGAAATAAAAATACTCGTGGAAAACTTAACTTAAGAAAGTAAATTATGCAATAACTACTAAAAAGGGAAAGTCAACACCAACTCGGGAAAAAAGGGGAAAAAAGTGAACCAAAAAGAGAAAGCAGCAAAGCATGTAAACTTCAACCAGAAGTAGATAACGCCACTTTTAAATGCAAGTAACTCAGAAACCGATAGTTAGAGCCCTAAACAAGGTACCTTTTATACGTAGAATTGAACGTTCTTTTAAATGTTTAGCTTTTTAAAGCATAGTTTAACAGATGAAAAAGATATGTTTTAATTTTCTTAAATAATACGGTGAAATTAACTCCCTCTAGGAGCAACGTCAAAATGAGCTTCAAATTCGTAATTATCTACTAGTTAATTTTCGTTCAATTATACGATATCGTTGTAGGGACGTCGTTGGTCTGAATATTGGACGACCTACATTTCCGTCCCACAGACTGGCTGTTGCCTCTCCATAAGATTTATACACTCCAGCTAGAAAGAGTAGGCCACAATATGCTTGTTGTTCAACTAATGTTAGTTATTGAAACGTGTCGCCAGAACGTCTTTTGCCATCTAAATATAAAAATAATAAGAAGTACGCGAATTTTATATCAATTATTTGCAACGTAGCATACCTTGTTGGCCCAGGAATCAACGAAATTATATTTGCAGCTGATAACCTTTCCGATTGATGTGTCGTTTCGTTCCATACCACATTGCCATCTTTTGAAGTTATGTGATTACCTGTATCAGTTTCATCTGAAATCGTAGCTTCCGCTTCATCATCCGATTCGCTATTATATATATATATATATATATATATATATATATATATATATATATCGGTTTCGGACAAATGGTCGTCTTCTTCAGAAGCATTAGATTCACTATCAGAAACACAAAAATTTCTCAAGTTCACTATCCGTAAGCACTCTCTCACTACACATTTTCAATAATAAATTTCAATTGTTAGGTATTTATTATTAGAGTATAGCATCAAGTTTGATATTTACTACGAAACTAACACACAGATGCCCACTGGCTGCACTTATACCACGGATAAGTCTCAACAGGAATAAACTTGTTTACCGGTAGGCAAATAATGCATGCAATATGCGCAATATTGCGCAATTATGTGGCAGTACTATGTAAGTTATTTATATTTATGAAAATAAAACGAAACTAATAAAATAAATTCGTCTATGACAATAATTTGCTTCCAGTTCTTCTAATTTGAACCACACAAGTCACCGGGGTATATAGTCCCACACACAGTGAGTGTTATAAATGCATTTAAAAAAACTAATTATAATTTTCTAATATCAATCTAGGTACACCGTTAAAAGGGTGATGAAATAAAAATCATGCAGTGGCAACGAAACATTTCAGTAAATTAATGAATTATGTACATTAGGAGAACGCGATTGGGGTCATATTGACCCGAACATAATAGGAGGTATATATATATATATATATATATATATATATATATATATATATATATATATATTTGACGATAAAAAAACTTGACCTCAACGACGCCAAACTAATAAATTAGCTCCCATACGAGACTTGTAGGATGAATTGGTTGCAATTTTACCTAATCTCTATAATGTTCACGAAAATGTAACAGCACATGAGCAACTGTTACCTTTTAGAAGACGTTGTCCTTTTAGACAGTACATCGCGCATAAATCTGATAAATACGGTGTCAAGATTTGGACTTTATGCAATTCTGTAACTGCTTATATAACATGCAAGTTTACCTCCGGAAAAAAGAAGGTGAACCTCTACAGGGAGGTCAAGTTAAAAGAGTTGTGCTAGACCTTACTTATGGTCTAAAAGGCCACAGCGTAACGTGTGATAATTTTTTTACATCGTACAATCTGGGGCAGATGCTACTGAAAATAAAAATAACAATTGCTGGCACTATTCGCAAAAATAAGCCTGAATTGCCAGCCGCATTGGTCTGCAACAGGAAAGAAGTTCTTTCTTAAAAATATTACTTTACCAAGGACACGTCGATAGTTTCCTATACTCCGAAACGGAATAAAAATGTTACGCTCATGAGCACCACGCACCATGATAACGGAGTGTGTAACCAAGATCATAAAAAGCCGTTTATGATTTTAGATTACAACAAAACTAAAGGTGCTGTAGACACGTTAGATAAGTTAATAATAACATACACATGCAGACGGCAAACTAAAAGATGGCCAATGACTATCTTTTAGTAAAAGAATTTTTGACCCACTTCAATTGATAATAAAACTAATGTGGTATGTTGTAATTGGTCATGTAAAGCTCATGCATATTACTACTGTTAAGAGTGTAACAAACAAATGTATGTACCTAACCACTGTTTTTTAGATGTTCTTTACATAACATTTTTAATAATATGTCATAAATAAAAAATAATGTAATAATTAATAAATGCTACATCTTATTTCTTATTGTTATTTACTGTCATATCAATTTAACGACAATAAAACGACAATATATATATATATATATATATATATATATATATATATATATATATATATATATATGTACCCTTAGAAAGTTATACGCTCTCAAAA
>JARFJB010002536.1:270000-318651 GCA_036346205.1 Vesta saturnalis
ATCAAGAACAGTAAGGGACGTTTACCGGTCTACGGCCATGTTTGGCCGAGACCGGTACAACCCTTAATGTTCGTGATTCTCATACTGTTTTTTGCACGATTGTATTAAATTTACCTCAATGGAAATTATTTAATTTCTACAAAATAAACGAAAAGTCAAAACTGACGTTTTAAATAGAAATGTCCAAATTTTTTGTTCTTATTGTTGTGAAATATAGGTAGTATATATAACTTTACGTTGGTAAGTAAAAGACGTCGGTAAGTATAATCTTACCTACGAGTTGGGCCTCGCAACCAGTAAACATATCCCACTGTCTTGGAAACGGATATGGTAAATAAACGAAAAACCTCAATCGTGCAAAAAAGTATGTTTGTTTACTTTTGCCTTTAAATGTGCCTCCATCAGGCAATATCAGGTTCTGTTTTAAAAGGATCTGGTAAAGTTTCACACATAATTAGCCTTTTCCAAATTTTTTTGAAACGCTTGTATTTTGCAAGGAGTTAATTTTGAAACTTTCAAAAATCTTTGTTACATTTAGATACATTTGTTAAATTTGCTGTTTTTCTAATAGAAATTTCATTATTATTTTCAGTTCAGATTTCATTTATGGTTAAGAGACGAACGAGTTAACTTGGATTATTTTCATTTTTGTAATATCTTCTTTTTCTCAAGTGAACCACTTTCTTCGAATATCTGATACCATTTTAGTATGGAAAAGACGCATTTCAAAATGTAATCGGAATCTGTGGTTGTTATCGAGGAAGTTTTTGTATTGCAAAATTACTGTTTACATTAATCATCAAATAAACTCACATGACAGATAACTTGGTAAGCACCTGATTTTCACAGCACCCTTGAATAATCTCTTTTCATTCACTAGGAATATGTAATAAAAAGATGCTTGAAAAGTTTTAAAGTTAACTCACAAAATAGAAACTTTTCAAATAATAATTAATGTGTATTTTGACAGAAAACATGTTAAGCGGCAAAATCCCTTTAGATCATAATCCGGCGTTAATGTGATTATCTTAAATTATACTGAGTGTTTCAAAAAACGTTCCGATAATTTCTAGGGTTAATAGATTATTAATAAATAACGTTAGTTTGGTTAATAAATATGCGTACGAAAATGCCTCCTTAAGAAGATACGGCCCTGTAAACGTGGCCTTAAGAATCCTTTTTTTTATTATCTTTGAAACGGTTTAAGATACCTAAATGAAATTTAGATCACAAATACCTTTGATTAGATCATAAAAGATAGTATGAAAATGTAAACTTTCACCATTAACACTCATAATAAAATACTTATCTTTTTTGGCGTTTTTTAAATGGTGTACTTTAAGTTATACAATCTAAACGTTTCGATAATACTTACAGTTATCTTCGTCAGTAGTAATATTTGTTAAAAATTGTTAAAGATGTTGTAAACAATTTTGTCAAATTTGAAAAATTAAAACATAAACATAAGCCTGCTATCAATATAACAGTTTGAGAAACGTATAAAGCCAACTATAAAATTTTAGTAAAGAATAACTAGGTCATTAAAATTAAATTTCATTAAACTGCCTCAAAGATGACAAACCAGAACACTCTCTACGACGAAAGCTAACAATGAAATTTGTCAGCCAAAAAACACATTTAACAAAATTTAATCGAGTTATGATGTAAGTGTAAAGTTGTGAAAAACTTCAATTTGAAAATGATAGAAGCATTCACAATTCCAAACATTACATCAAATAAAATAACCCAGTTAAATCTAACAAAGAGATATCTTTATTAATAATTGTTAAGTGTTATTAACAATGAAAAGCACAATGCAGAACGTTCTTTGTAATTTTTTAATTTTAATTTAATTTCAACTACTTATGTTAAATTATAGTTTTGTGGTAATTTAACATATAATTGGTAAAGCATTTGCTTCAAGGTCTAGGAAAAACACAGCAAAAAACCTAGACATACCAAAAGCTAAAATTAAAATCAAAATTAAGACGTATCATTATGCCTTTTTTTTTAATTATAAGATGCCAAAACCTATTTAAACGGAGATTTTGTTCTTGTTTATTAAAATTATTCGGGTGTTTATATATTTCAATAGCTTCACGTTGCAAACGAACATAATAATGAGTTTGTCTTGACAATATTTACATATTATCACATTGATTGTCATGATTTAGATTATTCAGGGCATGGTCAGCCACAGCAGACCTCTCTGGTTGACCCAATCTACAAAATCTCATATGTTCTTTGCGTCTTGTACCAAAGCTACGTTTTGTGGTTCCGATGTATACTTTTCCACATGCACAAGATAACTTATACACTCCGGAAGATGACAGAGGGTTTGACAGATTTTTAGGTGATCTTAAATGTTCTTTAATTTTTCTTGTAGGTTTAAAAATAGTCCTAATGCCATATTTAATTAGGATCTTTTCAATTCTATTTGTGACATTAGCTATAAAAGGAAAAAAACAGTACCAACATTAAAAACTGGTTTTTCTTTAAGGTTACACCTAGAAGGTGTAATAATATTGTGAATATCCATTATCTGGTAAGGATTTTCTTAAATATTTATATTCATCATTCAATAATTCAGGGTCACAAATGCGTTTTGCTTGATCTACTAAAGATTTAATTACACTAATTTTAAGACGTGGATGGTGGTTGGATAATTTATGAAGGTATCTATCAGTGTGTGTCGGCTTTCTGTAAACCTTAAAAGATAGTGAATTATTATTTTTAGATATTAATATGTCAAGAAATGGTAAACTTCCATTAGTTTCTTTTTCCATGGTAAACTGAATACTAGGATGTATACCATTTATAAAAACCAAAAACTCATGCAGTGCTTCTTCTCCATGTCTCCAAATAACAAATGTGTCATCTACATATCTATATCAAACTGAAGGTTTTTTAGGTGTATGTTGTAACGCTAATGTTTAAAATTTTTCCATATAAAAATTAGCTATAACAGGACTAAGGCAGTTTAACAATATTTAATTTTAATGACCTAGTTATTCTTTACTAAAATTTTATAGTTGGCTTTATACGTTTCTCAAACTGTTATATCAATAGCAGGCTTATGTTCATGTTTTAATTTTTCAAATTTGACAAAATTGTTTACAACATCTTTAACAATTTTTAACATTACTACTGACGAAGATAACTGTAAGTGTTATCGAAACGTTTAGATTGTATCATTTAAAGTACGCCATTAAAAAAACCCAAAAAAGATAAGTATTTTATCATAAAAAATAGTGTTGACAAATTTTTAGTATTTGGTACAGGAGCCTCGCTAAAGCGGTGTGGGCGCTACTTATTTTGCCCCTAAATTATTTTTGTGGGGATATTTTTAATTTTTTGGGCAAAAATAATATTATTAAACAATTTACCACAAAGAAGGTGCACTTGAAAGTCAAAAATGTTACTAGTTTTGAAGTTATTTGAGGTTTTAACATGTTTTACCTAAAATAAGAAAACAAAAGGAATGTTGAGTTAATTTGATTTACTTGAATTAAGTGGGCCTAGACTGCAGACTCGCGATTCTTTTTGTTTGACAGATTCGTTTCACACATTTTTTCTGTTTGTTTTCTGTTATCCGTTGGTTTTTTAAATTATTTCCTTTGTCTGTTCTGTGTTATTGTCATACAATTAAAATCTTTCTAAATAATTGTTGTTTCTGAAACAATCATTATTTCCCGACGTAGTTCGTACTCGCGCATGAAAATTATTAATTGTTTCATTCTAAATAATATACTAATTCGGTCAGCATTAAACATAGAACCCTAAATAACTCCAAAACTTTGACTTTCAACAAAAGTATCTTTTTTGTGGCAAATTATTTAAAAGATATTATTTTTGCCCAAAAAATATCCCCATAAAAAAGGTTGCGGACAAAATAAGTGGCTCCCCCTTTAGCGACGCTCCTGTACAAAATATTAAATATTTGTGAACACTGTGTTTTGTGACCTAATCAAAGGTATCTGTATCTAAATTTCATTTAGGTACCTTAAACCGTTCCAAAGATAATAAAAGAAAAGGATTTTGAGGCCACCCTTACAGGGCCGCGTCTTCTTTAAGAAGCATTTTCGGACACGGTTATTAACTAAACTAACGTTATTTTTTAATATTCTATTTACGTTAGAAATTAGCGGAACGTATTAATGAAACACCCTGTATATGTATGTAGAACTTAGCGGAACGTTTCTTGAAACACCCTGTATATGTATGTACAGGGTGTCCCAACGATAGAGTAAAGTAAGTTTATGCTTAACTAGAATTATTTGTGTAAATATTGTATGGACCATGGGGTAGAGGTAAGAAGTGTGCATTTTTTTTAAATATTGGAAGTTATACAGGGTGTGCCAGAAAAGCAGGACGTGAAAAAGTATGATTTTTTTAAATAGAACACCCCGTATTTGATTTTAGTTTTTAATTCTACGTGTCCATACAAACATATTTTGTCATACAAAATATTGGCTGAAAGTTTTTAGTTCTTGAGATATTCGCGTTTAAAGATTATTATGGTCATTTTCGTGGGGTTGATGAATGGGCAATTGTTCCGTTATTTCACAATTAAAAAAATTGATATTTCGTGTGAAAAATGAGTGATATTATACTAACGTTTAGACCGAGTAGTATTTCTAATTTTCTCAACAGGGTGTTTGTTATAACCATTCAAATTTGAAAATTCTCAAATTAAAAAAATCAGTTTTTTTAATTGCACACCCTATATATTTTATTTCATTTTATTCGGGATTAAAAATCTATCATTTTTGTCAAATATATCCTATATCTATCTTTGATAGTTTTCGAGGAATTTCGATTTTCTCACTAGCTACGTTACATACGATACTATAACATTATTGTGGATCGTGGTAGCCATGGAAAACAATTGCGACGAAATAAAACAAACCACCTAAGCGAGAATATTAACAGTTTTTATTAATGAGAAACAGTAATTCAATAATTATTCAACATTGCGTCTTAGTAAATGCTCAAATAGACGGCCTTCTTGCTGAATACACATATTGAGCCTTTTTCTCATGTTCTGTCTCACTTCGGATAACATAAGATGGGTCACTGTGCGACAAGCTTCGCGAATTCTATTTTTTATGTCCTCCCTTGTTGTAGGTAGTAATAATATACACCCGATCTTTTATGTATCCCCATAGGAAAAAATCCAGTGGAGTTAAATCGCATGACCTGGGTGGCCATAATATAAAGCCATTACGTCCTATCCATTTCTCCGGGTATTGCTGGTTCAAGAATTCCCTTACGTCCCGATAAAAATGTGGAGGTGCACCATCCTGTTGCAACCACATATTTAGTCGTCCTTCTAAATTGATATCCTCAACTAACACAGGCAATTCTTCACGTAAGAAATGCAAATAGCTGCGACCCGTTAATGGATCACATTTAGTGACCAATAATTTTGGTTTTGAACTTCTCGTAGCCAAAATGGGTTATCAATGGCATAATAGTGCATATTATGCCGATTTACAGCCCCATTACTTTTAAACGTCGCCTCATCGGAAAACATTATGGAGCACAAAAAGTTGTTATTTAATTGCAGCCGTTGATTAATGATATTGCAGAATTCAATTCGTCTTGCAAAATCCTCTTCTCCCAATTCTTGATGAAGCTCAATGTGATAGGGATCGTACTTATACTTCAGCGTTGTTCGATTCACGTTTGATTTGGAGGTATCACATATCGTCGCTAATGTTCTAGAACGCACTTGGGGGTTTTCTTGAATATTTAATAATATTTCAAGTTCTTTTTCTTCATTAGCTGCCCTTTTATTAACAACTTTACGTTTGAAGTATTTAACACTACCGCTAGAATCAAATCTATCCATCAAATTTTCCAAGCCAACAGTAGTAGGTATTCGACGTTCAGGATATTTCATTTTGTAGATTCGTTGTGCCAATAAAGGGTTTTTTTCAGCCTCGCCCAACACGTATATCATATCAATTAAATCATTTGTCGAATAATCCATAATTGATACAAGAATTGATAACAAGTTAAATGCGAAAACGACAAATTTAATATGTGTTTATTTTGACAAGTAGGAAACCTTTGTATCTTAGTAACGCAATTATTATTTTCCATGGCTACCAAGATCCATGCAATGCAACGTTATCGAAAATAAAGTAGCTAGTGTGAAAAAATCGAAATTACTCGAAAACTATCAAAGATAGATATTGGATATATTTGACAAAAATGATAGATTTTTTAATCCCGAATAAAATGAAATAAAAATATATAGGGTGTGCAATTAAAAAAAACTGATTTTTTTTAATTTGAGAATTTTCAAATTTGAATGGTTATAACAAACACCCTGTTGAGAAAATTAGAAATACTACTCGGTCTAAACGTTAGTATAATATCACTCATTTTTCACACGAAATATCAATTTTTTTTATTGTGAAATAATGGAACAATTGCCCATTCATCAACACCACGAAAATGACCATAATAATCTTTAAACGCGAATATCTCAATCTCAATCTTTTGTATGACAAAATATGTTTGTATGGACACGTAGAATTAAAAACTAAAATCAAATACGGGGTGTTCTATTTAAAAAAATCATACTTTTTCACGTCCTGCTTTTCTGGCACACCCTGTATAACTTCCAATATTTAAAAAAAATGCACACTTCTTACCTCTACCCCATGGTCCATACAATATTTACACAAATAATTCTAGTTAAGCATAAACTTACTTTACTCTATCGTTGGGACACCCTGTATGTAGAAAATTGGACATCCATAAATGTTCTCCACCGCCCTATATGAGTGGAGAAAAATTAAAAAATGCAGAAATAACTTGAGGAGATTAAAAAGCTACTAGCAATGACTCCGCCTTTGAAACACGCTGCATATGTATGTTTGTAGAAAATTAAACATTAATAAATGTTCTCCACCACCCTGTATAAGTAAAGAAAAATTAAAAAATGCAGATATAACTTTAGGAGATTAAAAAGCTACTAGCAACGACTCCGCTTTTCTAACTTGATTTAGTCAGCGTTCCAGTTTAAGATTTGTTGTGGTTGCGACATTCAAATTAAAATTGAGAATACACGCACTCGAGTACCTTCTTTACTTGTAAAAATTAAATGGGGCATGTTGACATTTTTAAAAAGCTAAAGAACTCAGCTTTTGAATGGTGTAAAACTATACAGGGTGTTCTGTATAAATACGTCAAGTTTAAATGAAAATAAGCAATTATTTTTCTCGCCCTGTATAACTGCGAAAATTTTTTTAATGTGATTAGGAAAAAACCTTTCAAAATTTGAAACTCGTTGGTTGGAACCGCACTTTTTTATCTTATTTCGTTTGGTCAATAATCACAATTAAAATGTGTCAGTTTCAACTGGGACACCTTGTACAAAAAGAAGTAACGTTTTGATGCTAACTAGTAACAATTCTTTCGATTCCTTCTGCCTTGACGCCTGTGATTTTTTCATTTGCTGCGTAAATTTTCGAAGAAACTTTAATATATCAAAAATATGTTGAGATAAATACGGTAAACTGGTATTTTATGAATGAGCACACTTTAAGCTCTTCAACGGCAAAATAATATATAGGGTGTTGTATTTAAAAAGTTTAGTTACAATATAATTGAATGTAAAGATATTTCAGGAGGAACTAAGCCAATATTAGATTACACATAATTTTTTCAGCGAAATTAACGAACAGTGGCAGAGATATAACTGTGAAAGGAGTATGTTTATGACTAAATTTAGACTAAATTTACGTTTATGACTAAATGCAACACTGCATTTGACAATCTTACAAATTTTATGGTTAAATATAGAATCTACAGAGGCCTCATTCCATTTAAGAATAATATAATTGTTGGTATTACTCTCTTTTGATATACTCTGCATACTTGACCATAATTTTGGGTTGTAGCAAAGATGACATGACAACTTTCATTAAGAAAACTTTTCCGTAAGTAGCGTATTTTAGTTTAGACCGACACGATTATTTGACTACTGTGAGTATACGATCTTAAAGGACAGCAATTTGTTTTTTATTCGGGTCGACATAACCTAAGAATTTTGTGGCTAACTAAATGCATTTGCAAAGTCGGTCAATATGGAATCTAGTTTTATACTGTGTCCCATTTTGGTTGAAATTGTAGGGTATCACGTTTGCGGGCAAAGCTAAAAAGATGCTGTTTTCGCGACCCTGTTCTAACTTTCGTGATACGAAAGATGCCACAAACAGAATTGTCATAGTCCTATTAGTATTTGAAGTACAGGGTGAAATTAAAAATTTGCACATTTTAAGCACCCCTCGCAACTGCTTTGCTTTGCAATTTATTGAAACGGTAAAAAGTGGGTCTTATACAGAATTTTCCGTAGAATTCAGTGGCGTGCATAGTTTTCCGCACAAATAGTCAGTTTCTTCGAAATAAATCACGGTTTTGTTTTTTTTAAATGGGGCATGCTGTATATTTTTTTGTTACATAATAGAGCTTACTGTCAGTTTTCAAAAAATATATATTGTTTGGCACTTCTTTTACATTATTAATCTCAAAAATGAATGTTACGTTAATTTAACATTTTGATGATATAGTTGGCCATGAAACCTATAAACTCAGTATAAACACGTCCAAGATGTATTTGCGTATTAAAAAAGGGCTACTAGATTCTTACTGGTTTATTATAATTATAAATATGTAAATACGCGATTATAATAAATCTAAGAACTGTTAAGCAGAAATGCAAAAATAATAACAAAAAATTATGCAAATTAGGTACAATAGTTTTTGAAACACATTCAAACGGTAAAATTTTTTTTAATTCGGTAAAATGCATCTTACAGCTTCCGAAAAAAAATATTAATGGCAATAAAACATATAAAGAATATTTAATATCTAAATTTGTAAGTAGGCTGGGCTTATTCTGATCTAAACGTAATTGACCTCAAATCTGATAAAAATTATTTTTGTGCAACAATCGTATTGTTTGTTCATTGTGCAAAATATGGAAGAAAATCAAAATTTTGAAAACTTTGAAAAATTTGAATATGAGCAAGGAAAACGCCGACGCAGCAATAAAAACAGGTAAAGGTAGTTTGCTTGGTATTCATTTTGATAATTAAGTAACTTTACATCTCTTCCCAGAACCTAGTAAAATCACGTTTTATAAATTAAACAGAAATTTAATTAATTATGGATCATTTTCTAAACCCAGGTCAAAAAAATTTAAAATCGAGAAAATGATGAGGTTACCGGTAATCCTATAACTTTTTGCGGAACTATAGAAAGTAGTATTGGAGTTTCGAAAACAAGATTCCACCATAAATATAAATCATATAAATTTAGGCTTGTTCAACATCTACACCTTGGCGACGCTGAACGCAGATTAATATTTTGCAATTGATACTTAAACGTGTTAAATATAGTACCTAAATTGGGAAGAAATGTCATAGTGTCAGACGAGGCACACTTTAGCAATTCAGGTGTTTTAAACAGGCACAATAGCATATTCTGGTCTCAAGAAAATCAATACGACATGTTGCCCAAAGATAACAAGGACGATTTGGACTAAACGTTTCCTGCTTTATATTAAGATAAAAATAAAATTTTACGTTTTCGAAGGGAACTTATCCGTTCTTAGATATTTGGACATTTTAGAAATGGTTGTGCCTGAATTATTAGATGACATTCCTTTAGCTCGCTTGAACTGAACTCATTTCCAACAGGATGGATCCCCATTTCACAATGCGCAAATTACACGCCCGTTTTTGGAAAACAATTTTGGTAATAGTAATAATAATTAGCACTAATGGGTCGTTGGACTCCTAGGTCTTCGGACTTGTTGGTCTTGGATTTCTTTTTATGGGGTTACTTGCAAAATAAAATACACTATACTCAAACCCTTAGCCTTGTTTTTCATGGACAACTATATCATCAAAATGTTAAACTAACGTAACATTCATTTTTAGGTTAATAATTGAAAAGAAGTGCCATACAATTATATATTTTTTGAAAGCTGAGAGTAAGCTCTATTATACAGGGTGGGTCACCACCAACGGGACGGTCTTTTGTTTCTAGGCAATACGTTTTTTCAAATTTATTTTTCAGGGGGTTTATGTATATCAGTAGTGGCCATATTTTAAAATTATTTTCGTACATACTGGGTGTTCCAGAAAATCGTGGCCTATCACACTTATGCCTTTTTTAATGGAACACCCTGTATTTTTGTTCAATTATGTATAGTACTGTAACAATAAATGATCCCTATAGGTAAATATTACAGTTTTCGAGATATTTTGAATTTTATGAAAATAATAGCTTTTCGAAAAAAATCATACTGTATTAAATTAGAATAACAAAATTCTAGTTGAAAATATTAAAGTTGTTGCCCTTTGAATCGTTATAGTAAATGATTCTTAATTCCTTACAGGGTGTTCAAACCTTTCAGTTGTAAAATAATTACATTCAAATCACATTATCTTGGTAGTTTTCAACGTAACACCCGTATTTTTGTTATTCAACATTTGCTTAAATTTAATGTATTTATTTATGAGATAAAAGAAATATTCGAATAATTATTATCATTTTTATTCTTAACACTCAAGTAAATTAAAAGTTATTAACTAAAAACATAAAAACGGCAATATATTTTTTTAAATGAGAGAAGTAATAATTATAATAACAAAAACGAACAAGACGCTAGGAAAAAGATAATTTTACTCTAACATATGCTCAAAATGTCTGCCATCTGCCTGAATACAACAATTAATTCTATTGAATCTATTTATTACATTGGAGATTAAATTCTATTCTGGAGACTTTTCTTACAAAGTAGAGCTATAATTACAAGGACCATCCCTGCCTATCCACCTATTTCTAAGTTTTCTGTTCAGATACCCTCTGACAGGTCGGGCAAAAGGAGTGGGTGCTCCATCCAACTGGAGCCATATTTTTTTTCGTATATTTAATGGAATATGCTCATGGAGTATCCAAAATCACGTTTTAAGAAATTAAAAAAATTTCTTCCATGTAGGTGGCCATTAAAGAAATATGGTCCAATAATTACGCCTATTTACTATATCATCACTCTGAATAGTGCATGCATCTGTAAATTCCACGAATTTAAAAAATCAGGATCTCTTCCAGCCTTATCAAAATCCCATAAGCAAAAGTTTCAGACAAATGTTGATGATATTGAATATGATATGGATAATATCCATTTTTTTTAAGTATCCTACAGACACTTGTTCGACTGATACCTGTTTCATTCAGTAACAAACTCATTTTGATTATTCCTAGTAACCTGTTTTGTTTTATTCACCTTCTGATATGCAACTGACCCAGTAGCACGAAATCTATTCAACAACCTTTAAAAATTTCTATTCTTGGATGTTCTCGGTCGGGGTACTTTTGAGCATACAATCTAGAAGCCAGAAAACAATTTTCTAAACATTCCCCAATACACAGTATCCTACCAATTATTTCTTGTAATCCGTATTCCATTTTAAATATTATTTTAACAATAAATAAAATTATTGTGCACAATAAGTTAGAGACTTTAAAAAAACAACCTTTAATTGTATTATGTCTAAAAAGAGAGCAACCTACTAGATTAGTTTAAATTTTTTGTTATAAGAGATTAACATTAAATTTAAGAAATGACAGAAAGCAAACCTACTAGATTAAATTTAAAATTTTTGTTGTATTAAACAGATTTTACATTAAATTTAACAAAAAGTGTTGAATAACGAAAAACTGTAATATTTAGGTATAGGAAACCCATATACCTAATGATAGAGAATGTTTTTTTGAATAATCTAGATTAATACAATACAGGGTCTTAGATTTAAAGTGACCAAGATAATGTAATTTGAGTGTAATTATTTTACAACTAAAATTTTGAATACCCTGTAAGGAATTAAGAATCATTTACTACAGCGATTCAAAGGGTAACAACTTTAATATTTTAACTAGAATTTTGTCATTCTAATTTAATTTATTCGGTCAGTATGATTTTTTTTCGAAAACCTATTATTTTCATAAAATTCAAAATATCTCGAAAACTGTAATATTTACCTATGGGGATCATTTATTAAAGTGCACCTTATTTTTACAGTACTATACAAAATTGAACGAAAATACAGGGTGTTCCATTAAAAAAGAGATAAGTTTGATAGGCCACGCTTTTCTGGAAACACCCAGTATGTATGAAAATAATTTTAAAATGTGGTCACTACTAATATACATAACCCCCTGAAAAATAAATTTGAAAAGACGTATTGCTAGATACAAAAGACCGTCCCGTGGTGGTGCCCATCATGCATAATAAAAAAAAATATACAGGATGTTTCATTTAAAAAAACAAAACTCGGTTTATTGCGAAGAAACTGACTTTTTATAGGGAAAACACTGCACGCCACTAAATTCTGTTGAACATTCTATATAAAATCCACTTTTCATCATTTCGATAAATTATAAGAGGTGCTTAAAATGTGCAAATTTTGAATTTCGCCCTATATCTCAAATACTAAGAGGAGTATGATAATTCTATTTGTGGCATCTTTCAGTTCACGAAAAAGTAAAACAGGCTCGTTTCTATCTTTGTTCGCAAACGAGATACCCGACAACTTCAACCAAAATGGGACACAGTGTACGGGGTGGACTATTAAAAATGCGAGGTACTGTATGTGGGAAACTCCATCGTAGAGGCTTGTGCAAAAAAAAGTTGTAACTAAAACGGCCAATATTTTCAAGTTTCTGAAATGGCTGCTAGGCATGAATTCAGTAACTGCAATCTTGAGTCTAAAAAAGTAATGTTTCAGTGAATTCTGCTACATTAACCTAATACAAAAATAACTGATCTTTAAAGTCGAGGATAATCTGAACTTTTTTTGTTTGACACTTTATGACGTATGTCTAAAAATAAACTGGTGGGGGGTATTCAAAGGTTTCCTTAAATAACCCCCTGTATCTTCGAAATGGCTACTCCGATTTTAACAAACTTGGGCGCGTTGAAAAGAGCTTTTCTTGCACTACAAATGCTGAAATAACTGAACTTTTTTTAGTTTCACATGTCGTCGCTAGAGGGCTTTGATCGACATTCCGACTGAAACGGTTAATTCGAATTGAATCATTGGTAAAATTTTCATGAACAAGTACTAAATCTTGTTCTAAACACTGAAAAATCTCGATATCTTGTTAAATCTTTATACGAAAATCCCTTAAATTTTTATTTTTTTGTAACTATATTTTTCTGTAATTGTTTCTATTATATAAGTTGTGGCCCTGAAAAGGACCGATTTAAAGGAGGAAGATTTTTAATGCCCCCGTAAATGCTCGAAATGCTGACCATCACTCTGTGCATTGCTGAGGCCTCTTATGGGTAGACAAAACTGCAGCTTCAATTTCGGCTCTGAATAGGTTACCTAGAAATTGCGATTTTAAATGTTTGTAAATTTATACACCAGAATAAAATCACCTTTTTTGAAATTACTACGGGCAAGTAAACAATGCTAAAAGTTATACGAAAGGCCTATTTTTTGTTTGTTTAAATCCTCCTTTAAATCGGTCCTTTTTAGGACCACAACTTACATAATAGAAACAATTACAGAAAAATATAGTTAAATATTTTAGGTTAGGAACAAGATATCGAGATGCGGTTTTCGCAAACTTGTTTAGGCATCATTTATATACTTTTTCATGAAAAAAATTATCAATGCATTTAATTTTTTGCGAAAATTCACCGTTTCTGTCGGAACAATGCCCTCTGGCGACGATATGTGAAACTGACAAAACTTCAAATATTATAACATTTGTAGCCCAAGAATATTTCATTTCAACGCGCCCAAGTTTATTAAAATCGACTTAGCCGTTTCGAAGATACAAGGGGTTACTTAAGGAAACCTTTGCATACCCTCCACCACTTTACTTTTAGACATACGTCAAAAAGGTCAGATTATCCTCGACTTTAAAGATGTTATTTTTTTATTAGCTTAATGTAGCATAATTCACAGAAACATCACTTTTTTAGATTCAAGATTGCAGTTACGCCCTCTATCGGCCATTTCAGAAACTTAAAAATATTTTCCAGGTTTTGTATTGGTCGTTTTAGTAAAACCTTTTTTTGCGCAAGCCTCTACATAGAAAGTTTCCCAGATACAGTACCTCGCATTCTAAGTTGGCCACCCTGTACGTGCATTCTCTTCAAACCATCAAACCATTGATAGGTTAAGAAATGTGTTGTAACAGAGCGGTTAGAAGCGAAGCCATGCTGTATTTCTACCGGATTATAAATGGAAACAGAAAGCTTGGAAACAGCTGACATAATTAACGTACGTTCTCTTACGTTCTCCAGAGCAATAATCGAAAAAAAGAGAATAATATAAGACCGTTACTTAAACACATCAATAGCAATCCTCTCTGATCTCACTTTATTTTTGAAATATATATTTCGAAAATAAAAAAATTTGTACCAATTATTACAAAACAAATTGTAAACTTTTGGTAGACTTCCTCTAATGCATCAATACCATGCTTTGCACATAATAAATAAAAATTCGTTAAGTAAATCTACTTTATAAACTGTATAATAGTTAATTGCGTACAAAGCCATTCACAACACAATTTTAAACTTTTGATCATCACAGATTTACTAACATTTGCATTTTTAGTGTTTTTCCTATAATCAATTATTAACGATTCCCGTATAACGACGAATATAAAACACAAATTTTTTTTTGACTGTCTACTACCATTGAGAGTAAATTATTTGTATAGAACGTTAACGTTTTTTTTGTGAACGTTTCGGTTTTTGAATTAACGATTTCCCATTGATTTTGTATTAATATTGTGTGTGTATCTCAGACCAGTAAACTAGTCCACAGTTTAATATAATGTAAAATTGGTCTTTTATTTTTTCTGCATGGTTTCTCAGATACAAAACGCGGTTTATGCTTAAATTTGGCTTGCAAGAGTAGATGTGATAATATAATGTTCTTAGTCAGTAAAACCCATTTGTGCACCATCGGATTTAAACTTTGCAAAATAGTAAGACTTGCATAACAAAGTAGATGGTATTTAATTCAAAACTGAAAAGTCGGGAGCAAAGTTTATAAATCAAAAGGATTTTCTTGTTTGTTTTTTATTGGCAGAGAACATTATTGCGTTTTAATAGAAATTGTCATTGTATTTTGTGTGCTTATTACAGCTGTAAGTGTTGGTACGCTCAGCTGTAACATATAATACAGAAGTTTTAAGCTTTAGCGTACTGGTTAAATAAAAAAACTTAAAATAAATAAATAACCCTTAGAATTAAAAATGTAAAACAGTTTAATGTAAATTTTTGTACGCGAACTATAAAATAAATAGAACTATTTTTGTTAGAAATTATTTCTATATTTACTTAACCTGGCATAATGTTTATCTCCCTTTGAAGTCGGTATAATTGTCATATCATCACTACTTTTTTCTCTCAAAATTAATTAATTATTCCACAAGTTAGAGTTTCAAACGACCGCAATCCAGTTTAAGTAACGAATTTGTTCTATAATTAATTTATAAATACCGAAGCAAAGCTAATTGGGTTAGCTGTAGTATAAAAATTTCTTTCTATACAAATAGCTTTACCTCACGCATGAAAAAGAAAAATTGTATACGACCTACGGTAACCAACGGTTTGTGATTTCCGCGGTACGTATTCGAGCTTACTAATATGCAAGCAGGAAGGATACTGGCTCTGTTGTTGGTCCTCGTCCTGAAGACATATCTCGACGTGATGCGCCCTCCTGCTGCTGGACCATGCACACGCTTGCGTACATTTTATATACAAGAAAGGTACGTTACTCACAAGATCCAAGTTTTATAGGATCAAGATCACGGTTTCACAATATACCACAATCTAATTTATAACGACTACGAAAAACAGGATAATGCGTGTACCGCTATTTCTTCGGTTTCACATTCAATTAAACGTTTTTTAAATAGCTATGGGAGATATTTTTAACTGCAGAATCGTACATATTTTTCAATAAACAAGTGCAAAAAATTAATAGCACTGTGATAAAATGTTACACAACTGTTTCAATCGCAGCTCTTCCTTTTATAAGAAAAAATAACTTTTATAACCATTTGTCTCAATAAACAGCTTGTTTACAAAGAGAAAACGTGCAAATTTAAGATTTTTTATAGATATACTACATTTGTATTCTTATCTTATCTGTTAAATCGCATCATCCTACTATAGTAATAAAAATTCTCATAAAACTTTAAAATTATTATTCTTTGTTATAAATTAGAATAATATAGAATATATAAATTCTTCGTTATGATACATATCAAAGCTCTGAATCTTATTATAGTTAATAAATTTTATCCAATTCCATATTTTTTGTGTAAGATGACTTCACCAATCTATAATATGACATATCATCATAAAGCATTTTCCAAAGTGGATAAAATTTGACATAAAACTGTGATTGTATACAAAATATACACCAAGCATGTCATTGTTTATAATGGCGGTCAGGGCCGTTCTTAAGGTATCTGCCGGCGGTATGCGAAAATAATTTTCCCGTCCCCTAACTCTTGATTAACCATAATTTATATGAAGAAATTTTACCTGAAATAAAACACAAGAAATGTGAAAGAAAGGAAAATTGTATTTCGGAACAATAAGGCAGTTATTAACATGAATAGATATTTATACTTATTAATACATTCTTATTATTAAAAATTCAAATAAATTTTGCTTTTCTTGCTTTTTTTAAAGCCAACTCTGAAATAATATCGGATACATTCATATCCTCAAAATTGTCATTCCTATACTAATAATAGATAAATCTTATAACCTTTCTTGACCCATTGTTGACCGTTAATAACTTTATTATTTTAAGTTTCGAAAAACTCCTCTCGCCGCTAGTAACTGTCACCGGTAATGTTAAAAAGATTCTTATAGCAGTTATTAAATTTGGAAACAGATAGATAAGATTATTCGTAAATAGATGTTGAATAACGTTTAATGCATTGATTTCCGGGGAAATATGGATGCAATTTCATCGCATAAATCTTGGGTAATATCTTTTTCATTTTTGGATTGATCAAATAATATGTTCTCTAAAGATTTACATTTGACATACCTATTTACTTTACCGATTTTGAAGGAAATTATTTAAGTCGTTCAGAGAATCAAAAACTGTGATGAGTTTCTATTTAGGTGGGAGGCATGTGTATCCTATGCCGGCCGGGGAGGTACTACCACCCTTACCACGGTCTTCTTAATATTGGTTCTCCGATTTTCTGAACTCGGTAAGAGCTGCCGGGTACCTTTTCTTCATTCTTGATTTATTCTCATCCTCAATCGTCCTTCTCGCTCTCACTGTTTTCCTATCGGATTGAAACTCCAAAATTAAAAGTTACAGAAATGGTGGCTGTGGTTTCTAGGGTAATAAATACCGGGCGTAATACTGACAGTAACTTTCAAGACTTCTTCGACTACCTTAGTTTGAAGGTTGACTATCTTCTGTGACAGTTTTCATCTTGCGATTTCTCAATTGTAGGAGATTTAAATGTTCATAACTCTAATTGGCTTCAATTTTCATCTACTACTAATCCAACTGGTCATAGTGGATCCCTGATAACCCTACACATTTTCTAGATCTCTTTCTTACATTAAACCTGCCACGTGTCTAACCATCAAATGGCATAAAAAGAATGAGTGAGCTCGACTAAACTCAGGCGTACGGTCGGAAGGCCGCAGAGCACTCGGATGCGTGGTTGTTGTGGAGGTATGACTTAAATTGATAGTAGTCTGGTTAGATAGGAACCGGATATGAGTAGGCGCCACAGGCTTTAATAAGGAAGTACCCAACTAGTGTTGAAAGGAGAGTAAACCCTGTAAAACCTGAAACAGGATTTACAAAAAAAAAAAAAAGAAAGAAATAAGAATGAAAGGAGGAAGTAGAAATGAGTCGACAAATCCCCCGATAAAGTAATTTTTATTGTCGGTATTTTGACAAAAGAATAAGATAAAAATATACATGTATATATATATAATATATATATATATATATATATATATATATATATATATATATATATATATATATATTTAACCTTAATTCAATCAAAAGGATTGAAAACGGGATGCATATGTGAAATTATAATTATGCTAACCAACGTTCAGTGTATACAAAATAAGTTTGGTTGGACTGCTACCCGTACCTCGGCTAGATAGTAGAACATGAGTATCTCAGGGCGCCAGGGCTAAAGGTTAGTAATTGGTGCTGAAGATAATAAATAGCCCATTCGGAACTTATTTAGTGCTGGTTTACTAATACAAAGAAAGTTAGATTATGTAAATGTTTAATGTCAGTTGAAGTGTTTTATATGTAAGGTATATATATAAGGTATCATACTAGCTGATATGCAATTAATGAAATCAAACAATGTAATTATATAAACTGTGAATGTGAAATGTTTGATTGGTCTGAGTGAGCTTGTCCGGGAGATCTCTTACAATTTTCGGGTAAATACTGCATACAGTAGTAATTAAATGTGCTGGCTTATATAATTAAGTTAATCGGATGGATCTGACCTTAAGTACTTAGTTGCGTTAATAATGGTTTTGCTTCAACTAACACGGCGAAGGTATGAATGGGTGCTCTGGTGATGGTGATGGTTGTGGTGGTGATCGGGTGTTGCTTAGCGGTGATGGTTAGTGGTGGCTTAGCGGTATTAAAGGTGATGGTTCCTGATGTTCTTAATTTTCTGGACCAACCGGTGGCAAATTTTAAGCCGATGTAATGAGAAAAAGTAACAAGAAAAAAAAGGAAAAACCATAAAATCGGTGTATTTTAGAATTGTTTATTTATATTATAAATAAGCTTACCAAGGTTAGATTTGGCTTTTCTTTAAAATAACTAATTTAATTACAGAAAATTTATTCTTGTTTTAGGCTGCCTATGCTTTGAGATAAAGGATTCCCTTCGTGGAAGATGTTTATTAAATAAACCTTGTGGTCCAATAGTGATATTTTTACTTAATTAGATCAATAATTAGAATTTTATTATTTATTATTAAGGATTGCTTTCATTATTTCTAAGCACACCTTTCTTTGGTTAATGTATTTTGACAGGAAAATAGAAATTCTCTTATCAAAGAAGTTTGTACCCTTATCAGCAACCTTGTAAAAGCGGGATTTTTAAATTTTAAATTGAGCACCGTTACAATATATATATATATATATATATATATATATATATATATATATATATATATATATATATATATAAAGAATTTAATTAAAGAACGTTCTTGCCTTACGCTTCAGACTGTATACAGTAAATAGAAAAGCTTGTTCGGTCCACAGTAAATAACTACAATAATCAACAAAGTAGTCAAGAAATGTATAGGAAGTAAATTGGCCCGAACAACCTTGTCCACAAGAAAAGTAATGTACATAACACAAAGATTATCAGATAAAAATTACAAATTCATACAAAATTAAATGTTTCACATTTGCAGTAGTTCACGTAATACAGATACTCGTTACACCCGGTATATTGCAATTAAAGTAGGAGTTAAATCGTTGGTTGGATGTAGCCAGAGAAGCTAGAATTAATTAGTCAAAATGGAAGCTAAAACTTTTTATATGTGGTATCTATTTTAATGATTCAATTAGTCTTAATTATGATTGAGTACAAAAATATTCAGAACTGAATTAGTGAATATATATATATATATATATATATATATATATATATATATATATATATATATATATACACCGTTTTAGATAAAAGGAATTTTGTGAAAGTGAACTGCTGGAAGTACCATAAATATATAAATGTAAATAAGAGGTAACAATTTTCGATTATTTGATTACAAAAGTAATAATATCAGTCTATTTATTTTTATTATAGGAATTCACTAAGAACCTCCTAGGTGTATTTGAAATTTGGAAACACAATCATGCAACCAGGTGATAAAAAAAGAAAAAGTATCTGACCTTTATTGTTAAAACTATTATTTATTTGATCTTGCGAATTTCGGATACCATTCCAATGATCTAGCAGCCTTCACGTAGATGGTCATGAAAGTCAGCAAGGATCTTATGCCTTTCAGCGGTAACCATATATTTTGAATATAACGTAACAGTAAAACGTGAGCAGAAAAATAGGTAGTAGAGAGATGCTCATACGTATGTAGTACAGAGATGTTCCTATGTAGATAGTACAGAGATGCTAGACACAGGTAGCACGGAGATGATAAAAGCAGGTAGCACGGAGATGTTAAAAGAAGGTAAATATAAGTACGATGTTTAAGTAATTATGACCGTTCATACCTCTTACAAGTGACAAACGAGCCGATAGTGAACATTCAACGTAATTTCGATTGAAGTGTCTGTATATATATAGAATTAGTATTGAATGCTTTTATATTCGAAAGCCTGAAAACAATTTTAATTACCATGAAGTTATCGAAACATGTGAAAAAATTTCAATTATATCCGCCTATAAAAGCGTTAGTAATACTTTTACATAACCAAGTATTACTTTAAGTGAGAATTTTCCAAAAAAAATGATGCTTCAGCATCCAGAACCAGAAATGAAATATTCTATAGAAACTCAACATCCACCATCAAGGGCGTTCTTAACAGGAAGAAAGAAAAATTGGCCAACACCTTAAAAATCAATTTTACAAACTTGAGAAAATGTTTGTTTCATTGTTGCCAAAGTTAAATTGTGTAGAAAATATTTATTTATTATATGTATTTGTATATTATTTGACCTTAAAAAAAGATCCTATGTTTCTATTTAACTGCTTTATATTAAATGATCCGAAATCTCAGAGATGTCGCTGCAGGTATTAAATTTGACTTATATTTGAACTAAGTAAAAGATGTGTACGAAAGTTACATACGTTAATTTAAATGCAATTAGAGATGCGTAAAAATTTGTGAAATAGTGATTTGGAAGCATTCAACCGAAGAGTAAATTGCTATATTTAGTAAGTAAATTTGACAAAATGACGAAGGTTATCAAAAAGAAACGTTTTCCAATTAAGTACGTAACAAACCCACTTGTTTATAAAACTTCCCTAGGTCTATCTGACCACTGTCTAACAGAAATAATTTTTACTCTCCCGAATTCCGCTGTTGTTCGCAACACTAACAGAATCTTGTGGTATTTTAAGTCAGCTAGATGGAATTAATTACGAGACTTCTTTGCAATCTTTCCATAGCGTTAATATTGTTTTAAGTCATCCTTTTCTTCGGATATCGCTCTTTCAGTATCTGAAGTCATCCTCATGGGCATGAGTTATACATTCCCAAAAAACAGAATCATAAAGGTCATTCACGTTTCCAACCCTGGTTCAATAAGGCTTGTACTGATGCAATACCTTTGAAGAATAAATCATATATTAAATGGAAATTTAATAAAACGGCCGAGAGTCATGCAGAATACGTTGGTGCTAGACATATCTGCAAAAGTGTCATCACTAAAGCTAAAAAGTTGTTTGAACAACGAAAATGAAATTAACTAGCTACATCTCCTTTGGGCAGTCGTAAACTTTGGCCTTCAGCTAATGCCATTAGTAAAAACTTAGATACATCTTCATTTCCGCCCCTGAAATCTTTTAACGGATCTGTAGTTGCTGATTCTGTTTTTTGAATTTATTTGCACAAAACTAGTGTCCCAATGATTCTAGAAAAGATGTGACCCTAGTCAACTCTTCTTCATACGCTATAACACCGATTCACTTTCGGTACAGGCTTCCAGAAGCGATTATCAGTAGGCTTGATCTCAATAAGGCAACTGGTCCAGACGATATACCAGCTATTATCTTAAATAATGTTGCTCCGAACTAGTACCAATTCTATTTAAGCTCTATTCGATCTCCATATCTTCTGGGAATTTCCTTAATCATGGAAGTTAGCAAATGTTCAACCTATTCCCAAAAAAGGCAATAAGACTGATCCATCGAACTACCGACCAATTAACATCACATACATTATATCTAAAATCATGAAAAAAGCCATCAATCAGCAACTGTTCTCGTTCTTTGAAACTAACAAACTCCTTAGTGATCACCAATATGAGTTTAGGCAAAGTCGTTCAATAGGTGATCTTCTTTCATATGTGACCCAAGTTTGGAATAATACATTGCAACGATCCGGTGAAACAGTTGCAGTCGCTTTAGGAATCTCAAAGGCATTTAGCCAAGTTCGGCATAAGTGTTTACCTGCCAAACTTACCCCGTTTGGGTTAAGTGATACCCTCATCAACTGTGTTTCTAGTTTCCTTGATAAAAGACGAATATGTATCGTAATTTATGGCTGTTTTTTAAAAGAAGTTAGCATTAACGCTGGCGTGTCATAGGGCTCAGTTATAGCTCACACTTTTCCTGCTATACATAAATAACCTTATTTCTTCAACAACTAATCAGATCCTTTGCTTTGCTGACGACAGCACTCTTCATTATAGTTCATCTCAGTCTACTTATAATGGTAATCTACCTTCTATGTCTCACGACTTAAAACTGAAATAGCAAATTCAATCAACAAAGACATTCAATGTATTCTCAAATGGGGAAGCAATAATCTAGTTAAATTTAATGCTAACAAAACGCAGTGTTGCCTTGCCTCTGCCAAAAAAAGGTCGATTATTTTCTGTTGTAAGTACGAATGGCTCAGATCTTAAGTGTTCAGACCCTATTATTCTGTTGGGAATGACTGTAACTTCAAATCTATGATGGGTTGACTATCTTCTCCCAGCTACTAAAACATCTGCTCGTAAAATAGGCTTTTTGTACAGATCTAAGTAGTACTTTACATCCCGATATATCTTTCTGCTGTATAAGGCACAAGTTCAACCTCATCAGGAATATAATTCTCACTTCCGGGCGAGTGCTCGCCAATATGCTCTCGATATCGTTGATCGTATTCAAAAGAGAGCGATTAGGCTTATGGATGGCACGTCCTTAACTTCTGACATACAGTCCCTTGAGCAGAGAAGAATTGTTTTAGTTCAGTTTGTATTATCGGTAGTACAATGGCTATTGTACTGCTTAATTACATTCTTTGATACCATCTCGCACTATCTTTGCTATGAATAATCGAATCGCTCTTTCACATCATCAGTATGCAGTACAAATCTGCACTTGTTGTACCAAATGGACGCAATCCACATTCTTCTACAGGGCTTCTAAACTCTGGAATTATCTCCCTAGTTCCTGTTTTCCTCTCACTTATGGTATGGACATATTTAAGGTAGCTGTTCATAAAGCAGTACTTGTTTCCTGCATTGTTTTGCTTACAACGTTGAATATGATATGAACTTAAACGATTTAATTTTTAACAGTAAAGGGTTTGCGACCTTTCTAGTATCAGAATCTCTTATATTTTTGGAAAAGAGCGTATATAAAGCATCATGTATTTTGTCTAAATAGTGTAAGTACTTTAGTGCATCGATTCTGCTTTCCTACCTAGTAGCCGAAAGAGGTTTTAGTGTTAAAGTAGTGATTTCATCTTTTAGTACCTCTGAACGCCCAGACGATGCAGACAAGAAAACGTGTAGCTCTTATACAATTGAAGAACAACTTACTTTTAAAGACACTTTAGCAGCAACATAAACGACCAAATTTAAGCTGTGGGCTACACACGGCGAGAAAGCTCTAGGGTTTAAGTCAAGAAATTTTGCGCACTCCATTATTGCGACCCTTCATATTTACTTATCTTTAGCAGGTTTATTTTTCGTATCTTATCTTCTGTCCTAAAAGGGAAATAAGTTAAAATGGAATATGAACACCCAAATAGTGAGGCATAATTGTTGGATCTCTGTTACATCTAGAGACATGATCTGATGTAGTATCATTAAGCTATGCTATTTTTTCAATTAATTTAAAAAAATATTATTTCGTTGCTCGTGCAATTATTATTTTTACCTCTAAAACTTAAATATTGACCGACTAAAAGTCTAACGGTACAAATTATCATTTTTAACACGGATACCCATCTATATTTTTCCCGATTTATCAATTTCGAATTTAGGGATCAGTAGTGTTTTGGGATTGAATCGATTTGTTTAAATTAACCCAAGATTTTGTGTTACAAACATGACTTTTTAATTTTTTTAGGCGCTTTGTAGTTTGAGCTAAATGTATCCAATCGTTATACCCTTCAACAAAGGCACTTTAAATACTTTGCAAGTAAAACAAAATACGCAACCTTTTAATGTAGAATAGACTATCCAAGTTATGGAAATGTTTCTCCGTTACTTAACCCTTTTTTATAAAAGGTATACAAATGAGAAATCTCTCCAAGAGACAGTTTACATCTGTTTCTGTTTCTGTAATTTAAGTTTGCCCAATAGTACGGAAGGCCAATGGCCGGGATCCCTATAGATATCGTCTTTACGCACGATTACTTCTTATAACACTAACCTTCTGACTTGTTCTTGACCACAGACTCAACTGTTTCAGAATTTGTCTTTTCGGTTAAATCAACTTCCTTCAGAATTTTGTTTAACGAAGGTGGTCTTTCCTGTACCTCCTCTATCTCACCATTGTAATCTCGTGGTGTAGTCTCTGTAGCCTCTTCCGGCTTTTCCGAGATAAAACATTTTCTCAGTGAGCTACTTTCCTTTTTGGCTAACTCTCCTCTTTCGAGCTTTCTTTCTCTGTATTGAAAGCAAGAAAGAATAAAATTAGGTATGCCATAATGTGTCAACACACTTATCGTAATGTAAGAGTTAAAATGTTTGGATACATTTCGATAATGGAAAATGTTTGGATATATTTAGGAAAAGAACGATTCTATGTAAATTTTCCGAATTGATAAATCTCAGTTTATACATATCGCGCTTTTTTAATTAAGGTTGCGTTTTAAAGCATTTACAAACTATTTGTCATTATCTAAATATACAGGGTGGGTGTCTACTGCGTGGACGGAGGATTTCTCCTTAACTATTAGAGGTATCAAAACCAATATTGGTGTGGTATTACACGATCACTGGACCTACATTCTAAAAATATTTAGGTATATACAGGGTAATTCACAAAAATATGTCAACCCAAACCTGTGTTTTTTTATGGAACACCCTGTATATTTTTACGTTTTTGGATTCACTGTTACATTTGGAATAAAAGTATATAAATTTGTATCTGGGTCGATCGTAATAGTTTATTATTGTTTTGAAAAAAACACGAAGAAGTATTTTCGGATACACCAAGCCTCTGCAATTCCTTTTAATGCAACTTAAAGTGAAATGGCCCAACCACATTTGTAAACAAATCATATCCGATACTATACTCCAAAATAGCAGCAGTTGAGTAGTAAATCGAACAGATGATGGAGTAGGGGGTTATTGAACGATCAACTTCACTTTACTCCAACCCAATTGTCATTGTAACAAAGAAGAATGGATAACTAAGGATATGTTTACCCACTAGAAAGTTGAACCGAAGAATAGTGCCAAATAGAGAATCATCACCTGCAATGAGAGAACTATTACAAAAATTTTTTGGAATTAAATATTTATCTTTGCTGGGACTGACCTGTGGCTATTGGGAGGGACCGTTGAATATGGAGTCACGGAAATATACCGCACTCTTGGTGCACAGAAGTAGTTGCCAATTTAATGTGCTTCCGTTTGGATTGAACGTATTAGTACAGTGTTTAATCTATGTAGATGACATACAGGTGGCATAACACAATTGGGAAGACCATGAAAAACAGTTAGATCTAATTTTGACGAAACTACACGAAGAAAATATGATAGTAAAATCAAAAAAGTCGAAATTTTTGAAAGAGGAATTAACATTTTTAGGACATAAGTCCCAGAGGAATAGAAGTAGACCCCTAGAAGATTGAAACTATACAAAACTTCCATGCACTGAGAAACAAGAAGGAACAGCAATCATTTTCGGGTTTTTGCAACTTTTAACGACATTTTGTCAACAATCATTCAAATTTTATAAGACAACTAACCCCGTTATTGGACAAGAAAACAAAATGGAAAAGGGAAGAACATCATGAAAACGCATTTTACCAAATTAAAGAGAACTTTAAAAGTTTAGCACACCCTGATTTCAGTCAGCCGTTTGTGATTGCAACGGATGCATCAACACAGGCAGTTGAAGCGCATCTTTTTCAAGTACGAGACGGAGAAACCATTGCTTTCGCCAGCCGAACACTATTAACTACTGAAGACATGTACACAATCACGGAGCTCGAAGTTTTGCTATTGTTTTCGCCTGTGAGACATTCGAAACCTACATACTCGGATTTCAAACAATCTTAATGATCATCGCGTTCTAGAGTTTTTATTTACTTGTAATTTAATGAGTGCGAGATTAGTGAGGTGGTGTATGCTACTACAAGAATATAATCTGACCATCAAGTACTGTAAAGGCAAAGACAACATTGTAGCTGATTCGTTCTCGTGATATGTATATGAAGGGAATAGTCAGCGAAAACCAATCACAATAGCAAAATGTACGCAACCAAAGAGTGAGCTAAATCAAATTCTGAAAAATTTATGTCGTGATCAAGATAAAGAGAAACAACTGAGATGGATAAAATACGAGTTAACAGGTAATACAGAAGGAAGGAGATCTAAACCATCAATTATACGAATATTTCCGGTCCGGAAAGTGTGCAGGATTAATAAATGGAACGCGTTATATTCTGAACTTGAACCGCAGATGTAGAGGCTGAGATGAGGATAGTAGCTGCTGAGCCATTAGACTGCTATCAGAGGATGCATTTGGTCCCTTACCAATGAATAGAGGAGGTGTATATTATGTATTTGTAGCAAGAGACGTATTTACTAAATATGTTAAGCTGTATCCGATAAGAAGAGCTAACACCAAGACATCACTCGATAGAATATTAAAAATTTTTATTCCAAATGAAGTAAGCCCGAAACGATGGTATCCGATCACTAACACAGTTCATTAATGAACAATGGACAAAGGAGTTGAATTAATGTGATATAAAAGTATACCGTATACCACCCACAATCAAATCCCGTAGAGAGAATTATGCGTGAGTTAGGGAGGCTACTGAAAACCTATTGCAACGAGAAACACACCAGCTGGCCAATGTATATAGCCACTCTAGAAACATGGCTGAATGTTGTTGTCAGTAAGACAATCTGCTTTACCCCGTATGAGTTAATAAAAGAAAAGCGACCACAGCAGCTCATCGAAAAATTCTTCCGTTTTCAGAGCAAATAGACCAAGAAATTGAAAACAAAATATTATTGTTGGGCAGGAATTTTAAACCCAACGCAGCTAAAAGAAAGAATAGACATATTAAAATTAAACCAATTAAATGTGCTTGTTAAAACACATCGTCTGCAGTAGATAAAACTGTTAAGACATTTGTCTTGCTTTATGAAGAACCATATAAAGTCCCAAAGAAATAGGTGTTAATGCTTATGTACTATATTGGCCCAGAACTGATAAGTACAGGGCACTCAAAACGTTAATTTAAAGAAATACCTATGTAATCCAAATACTGATAACGCCATTTCTGAAAAGTCTGTTAAATCTTGTTCGGAAAGTTTTGGGGGTAAATGTAACACCTCGTGAATAAGCTTAGAAATTTAATTTTATTTAATTTAGTATAAGAGATTTGTTACTCTGCAGTAACCTCTATAAGTGGGTTTATGAAAATTACCTTGTGTATTGTAGTATTAACTTATATAGATCAAGTAGGTGTGCACAGAAAAAATACGATAACGAAGGCGCGAAAGAAAGTCAGTGATTGACAGCGAAAGAGTGAACGCTGGTCAATCTTTGAAGCACAAGAAAGTGCTGCAAGTCATCCGTAAAAAATTATTAATACCGGCCATAAAAGTGTTACAGTGAAATAAAATGCTGTAACGTAATAAAGTTTTTAAAGGTTCGTAACTGCGATATATACAAAGTTTAGTGAGTGTTATTTAGAAGTAACAGCAATCTACGCCTACTACAAGAAGTTTTGTCATTAATTATTCACCTTGCTTTTGTATTATCAACTGGTTTTTGTTTGTTTGAAGCAAGAATAGCATCCAGGAAACGATACAAGTAGCTACCATCCATTGTTCGACGAACTTGCTTAAGCGAAGAATGAATATTGCAGATTTGGACAGTTTTTTTTGTTTTATTGCTTAAAAATTAAAAAGTTGATACAATAATCCAATGAACATGATTCCATTATTGAATTGAATCGGTATCTATAGGGTAGCTGCCGATTGTATGTTTAGTAGTAGCGATAAACCGGCGTACACTTAGTTCACGCATCCAGGTTTCCCTTGAAACGACGATCTAAGGTTGTTTTTAATTAATATTTAATTGTGATTATAAATGCATTGAAACACCCCAGAACTCCTGTACAGTAAAAAGTTTTTGAATTGTGCTGAGTTATTAGCCGAGGCATATAAAAAAGTAATATTAACATTTATTTAAATTAAAAAATCAAAATAATCAATTTAACAATAAACATGGAGTGGGTCGGTTATAGTTAGTGCCGTCAACGTGAATAAAGTTACAATATTATAAAGAGCCAGCATCCTTTACCAAAGTTTCCCATCATTAATTATTTGATAATTATCCTGTGTTAATCAAATTTTGCAGAAAACCTCAAATAATGAATTTTATATCACCTCCGACGTTCATTTCACGAACATTGAACAGGAACAACTCCCGGAAAGCCCATTTACACAGCGCAACGGGTTAGTCCCAGATTCTTGTAAATGATTCTTCATTCAACACCTAGGACACTAGCTAATACTCCTACGCCACCCACACGGCAAAATAAGTGATAGAAACCAAAAGTGCCAGCCACCTGCAGATAACGTGATAACGCCAAACGTGACTAACAGCTTCAATATCCTATCACAATTCTCGATAAATTCCGTTTAAAGTTTTTCTAACGACAGTTTCTAATAGACGTCCTTGAGACTTGAGGGAGAAAACCCTTATGCCAGTCTACCGTACCTGTAAAACACGTTAGTCTACCGCACACCTGAAAATCATTCCAGAAGGTTTTAAGCACCTTATAAGTGTTATTATTAAACGCAGACCTTACTTAGCGCCACCCAGGTAGCCACTCTCTACGTTCTCATAACCAGAAGCGCAAGGAGCTACTGGTCGGGTGCGCCGTTTAGGAGTGCCTGCTGTCCGCACCCAGAATATATCAGGAACGTATTCATTTTACAGTTTCAACGAGTTTAGTCCACTCGCAAACACCAATAAATCGGTTTTACCCAAAACTTCCGTTAATTACTAAGCGTAATTAAAATATATTATTCCCTAATAATTAGTTAAGAACACCCTGTACATATTAATTAGTTTCCTGAACTCTTCGTTTGTAAATAATAAGCCATACAAGTTATCTTTAATAAAATATAAAAGTGCGTTTCATAGAAAATTGCATTTATTCACTTTAAAATTCTGTATGAAAGGAGACCAATATCATCTGTTTCATTCGAATGTTACAATCGCATGCGTATAATCTCTGCTTGAAAGTATTAATTTTCTGATAGACCTTGCGAGCAGGCATTATCCGGTTATTCAACTTTGCGACACCGGTAGGATAACTGTACGTAAGCATCTGGCCACCTTCTGTTTGCAGGGCCGGCATTAGAATTTTTTTAATAATTTTACAAATAATTTTTGTTATAATACTAAAAACGAGTTCCAGATAGGTTAATTGAAGGTAGTATTAATTTCTATTTGCACAGAAACCTTCTAGAATCAAGTGACCGGCAGACTGCAACCCACAACCGACCTCGAAGACCAGGCGTCACTCTGAAGATTTATTGATTTATCAATTGTACATGATTAGTTTATGTTGAATCATTAGTTTGCGTAGGTTAATTGTGAAATTATTTAGTTTGCAAATAATAGGAGAACATACATATAAACCATTCTATGCTTATAATTATCGTGAGCGAAAACAGCTTACAATATTTCATCCTCATAGTTACACATTCATCATTCGTATATGCTGTTATACAATGAATATACTAGCACCTTGGTGGAATAGTTATAAAGTTAGAATTTGTTGCCTTTGAAGAAGTTATTACTGTATTATTACTTGTTAATTGTAATGTATTTCACCCATAATAAATTTTCCCTTTATACTTCTTAATAAAATGTAACCCTGTTGTACCATCTCTTTCCCAATTCAGATTTCTTATAATAAAAAAATTTCCATTAAACTTTTAACCCTCAATGAATAAATCTAAATATGTGTATCCATCACAAACGAAATAGCCAGTAATCCCATAGATTTCTAGGTTACCCCTGATAATCTGCGTATTAATACGTAAACATTCATACTTAATTACACAAATTGAAGCTCGTGTATCAATTAACAACCCTAAACTAACATTTTCTAGACCTGAATTGATCCAGAAATTCAGATCACTCCTAGGGTACACATTATTAATCATGCTCCCGAAAAAAACTGACTGACGTTATCCCTTTTTCCTTTGGATTCTGCTGTACAACATTTACACAATCCCTCGACCTACTATAATTTTGTGTATACGTAATTTTCTATCCGCTGCATATATGTGACCTAGATTCGATACTATGAACATAACTATGACGTTATATGGGCCAGTTAGAGGATTTAAATTTTTATTCAAGGTTTGTGGATTGTTGTTACTTTTCAAAGCTTTTTTGAAATTTTTACAAATCATTGCTTTAGTTTATCGTATTTTTTATTTCTCATCATATTTTCAGCCTTTTACAAAATATTTGTTTATGCGAATTCTTATTATTTTAAAATATCCTTTAAAAGTAGCTAGACAATAATTCTTACTGTTATAAAATACCAATTCAATTAGAAATACACTAAAATTAATAATTCACTTAACATTAACTTACATTTCAAATTTTTTTTGTACGATTCCAATTTTTCCATATTAATAATTGTACACGTATCCACTTCTTGTTTGCAGACATCATTAAACTGTAACTGTTGGCTTATATCTCCTTTGTAATCACTTTTTACGATTTTTGTACAGTGCACCCCATTTAATATTCCCATTAAAATATGATTGGTTCTGATTAGGTGTACTGTACCTCCAAATTTCACCTTCAAGGATCGCCATGTAATGCATCTTGGAGTTGCCATTAAAATGGTCCTTAATTTATTCCTTATGATGTACCCTTCATTCGGTTGGTACACACATGTATATTTCATATTTGCAGTTTATTGTTATTTACTATATAGTACGAGTACTTACTATTAATTTATTAATTAATTCAATTCAGTATATCTAATCTAATCTAATAATAAATCTAAAACTACTCTACCCATATTTATATCTATAAAACTGGTTCGTTTCATTGCGTCATTTTGTAACGCGCTTGTTAAACGAAACCTACTCAAAAACATTTAATATATGCAAATAATTTTATTTAATTCTAAAGCTGCATGTCTATACCTAACTTATAAATGTTATAATACTACTAGTTAAAAATAATGTTATAATGTTAATTATGCATTCAAAATCTTGTAGTAAAGTCTACATTGGTAAACCTAGAAGAAGCATTAGCACCAGGTTAACAGAACACAAAAGACACTTACGTTATCTAAGAAAGGTTTTCGGGATATTTTATTTTTGTAACTAATATTTGGCTAAGGGTTTAAGTAGCAGGTATACGCTTAAAAACTTCTTCACTGAAGGGGCGTAATCATTGGAAACCCTTATGCACATTCTTGTTGTAAAAATGTGACTATTTTAATAATTAATCACGTCGGTACACATTGCGATCAAAGACGTCTTTGTTTGGTGCTAGGAAATTTGACATTAGGTATCGGTTTCTCTACGGACGAATGTATATTTTTAAAATTTGGATTTCGTTCAGTAAGGAATGTTGAAAAATCTTCCCACGTAATAATAATTTTTTTTTATTACTTTTGAAGGACGGGGGTTCATTTTCGGGAGTAAATATAGTTTGAAATCGGAGGGGAAGGCAGTTGCTGTTGAAATTTTGATTGAGCCGGATTGCTTTGATTGTTTTAATTCGAAACTCTCATTGTAAACCATTCGGTCTATAAATATTTTGTCGTGTACCTTTTATAAATACTAAAACGCTAATTTGTTCTATCCTTTTTGTGTAATGTAAGTTTTTCCAAAAATGAATTTATCAATTATAGTCATTGCCTCGAGTTTAAACCCCGTACCTTAACTCGACGTGTTGTGGTAAAGTGTTTAACTAAAAGAAATATAATCAAGTATGAGTAGATATTTTTAAAGTAATTAAAGCTCGCAGCAAACAATTCTACAAGCGTATTCAAAATCAATCATTGCCATGCAAAGGTATCCCATTCGCACGCGGACTCAATAAGCGAAAATCTGCTAAATTAAAAGACAGTACAGGGCTCCCGCACTCATGTACTAGGGTGAATTAGCATTTTTGTTTGTTGTTTATATTTATATTGGTGTAGAGGTAGGCGTGAACGAACGGGTGCAGGATAAAGCTTGATTATAATTGTAAATAGGAAATTACCGAGTGTTTACATAATCCCGGGTCCAGATGACCATTAAAACAACTCGAATTTTATTTTTTTTGTGTTTTTATTGCTGTATAGATGAATGTGTAATCTGAGAAAGGAACGCTAGTTGTTTCTAACACACTCAATCTTATATATCGGTCACGATGTTATGACGTATTTACAACTTTCCTTTGTAAAGATTTGGTTAATGAGTTTTGTTTGTCTTTGATTCAGTCTGGTCAGTACGAGGTGTAATAATAATTGTTTGCCAGAGAACGGATTTCTCTTGATATGAAGTTTATTGCAATTTTACGTTTTGGAATTTGTGCTATATTAGTCACTAAATAATTGCGTATGTGTAAATTTCGCACCTTTTTTTTTTACTTGCATTTACCTTATTATAACCTGTGCAATTTTACTGTTGTTATATTTTATATGTACCGAAATTTGTCTTATTGTTTTATTTGCTTATTTACGTAAAGACCGGCATGATGGGTTATACAGGGCTATATATTTGATGTTGCAATTTGTATTTTGATTTATTTATGACAAAATTGTGGACATGATTACATTGGTTTTTTTATTGTGTTTATGTGTAGCTAAACTGCTTTTTATTTATTGTGTTTGTTAATGTTATAATTTTTTGCGCACTTTAACCTGATTTAATGGTGTTCTGCTATATATTTAACCATTTCATTGTTTTTTGTGATATTTGATTTATTAATGTACTTATACAATTAGTTATTTATGAATCATGTGGGTTTTCTTGGTGGTTCTTTCCCACAATAGTAGATTAACGGGTTGAACTATCCTTGCGCAAAGCTCGTTAATTTTAATTGCAATAGATTCATTGTTTACCTGCCCCACATTATGGAACACTTAACCTCATCCAGCCTATCTAATTCAAATAGCACAACGTACCTACCACTGGACGGCCAATTCTTTTGATCAGATTTGAGGTTTCGAGTAATTAAATATCAGACTTGTAAATAAATTCAAATGTTTTAATTATTTCCAGGAAGGTCAATGTAAGGTAAGCAATTAATTTGAGTAATAGTAACATTATTGTCAGTAAAGTCAAGATAAATTACTTAGCGATTGTTTTGTTCTTAGATTAGCATTATTGCGAATCAGTTCAAATTACACTTTTCAAGATAGGGTACTTGGGGGACGCTACAGTGCCCACGACCTTATTTTTTTAATACTGAAATATCTAATCAATTTAAAGTCAATTTTTACAAGCTTTCCCAATATCTAGCGTGAACTGTTTTTGAATTATTTTCAAAAAAGTTCCCTACAATGTCGCAAATTATACCATATAAGATAACTATATGAAAAGATGTTACGCAAATATTTTTTGCAAATAATGTACTATCCATACGCAAAGTGCATTTTTTGAACATTTCTGCAGGATGTTCAAACTTACGGATGTAAGTGTACGAAAATAAAATTAGAAAATCTAAATTTTTTAAATAGCAACCCCCTTAAAGTTGCACATTTTGCGATTCATCGTTAAATTTTAGGGTAATTTTACATAATATGTCCAACGCCCAAGACATACGTGAATTATTTAACAAAAAACGAAAGGCACTTGTTTGGCTTCAACAGGGAGGAACCCCCTCAAAATACTCGCGTAAATCAGGATGAACTGAACGGTATTTTTGAAGATATCTGGTTGAGATGTAATGGACTATTTCACTGACCATCCCGGTCACCAGATTCACACCGCTCGATTTTTATACCTACCGTGTAAATAAAGAGAGTGGTTACAAAACACAGATAGTAATGAAAGAAAATAAGTAACAAAGAATAATTTAAGCATTTAATGAACTCCCAAGGGGCGGTATAAGAAACACTAACCAAGAAATACGTAGACGCATGAAAAGTATACACTATGACACTTATTAAAGTAATAGTTCTACTAATGTTTTGTTCTGTTTTCTACTATTCGGTATTAATGTATTTTTTTACTTTTCGTATTGTTATACGTTTGTTTGTCTTAACAGGGTTACCATTTAAAAAAATCGAGATTTCATTTCACACACTTTCAGGAATAATTTGGCGCACCATATACTTATTGTGAAAACACTAAAGTTTCTTTTGGATGTCCACCATTTGATAGTTAATTTTGTAAAATATTTCTGGAACTTCTTTTCAGGTAGTAATCGTAGTGATATTGCAGAAACAGATTTCAGATTAAAGAATATATATATATATATATATATATATATATATATATATATATAGGGTGTTCCGTTAATAATAACAAAATTATGGCAAATTTCCGGTTGAACCGGAAGTTCAGTAAAAACGAAAATATTTTACTTGAATAAGCCGTGGTCGAATGAATAAAAATACAAAATACCAAACTATATCTTTATTAATACGCCATAAACGTTTAATAGGAGCGCGGATCGTGTACCGAGTGGCCCACTAAGATCGTCCATTGGCCATATCTCAGGAATGGATTATAGCACAGGTTCGGGAAAAAAATTTTTATAACAAAAGTGGCCTCGAGAAACGCCTGGAAATTATTTTGAGAATTGTAGGTCCACCGCTAGAGGGCGTATTTGACAAGCAAAATTTTTTAAAATTTACTCAATTAAGGGGCATATTAAATATTATAATCAGATTCCTCGACAAATTCTGCATATTTTTTATTTAAAAAGTAGAGTAAATTAGTAATAAAACAGTGAAAACTGCAAGTCGATATCTTTCTCCTATCCTGAGATATCGTAAGAAACAGGTAAATGGCGGCAATTGTTCTTTCAACGTCTAGTAGGCTAGTTCGCGTTAACGGAAATTATTAAATTTAGCCTGGATGAAAAGATCTTATATTAGTCTGCAGTAATTTAAACTGTTATCATACTAATGTGATGGTAGCCGCTAGATCAACTAAATGTAATGCTGTCTCTACCAACATTGAGAACAAATTATAAAATAATTTAGTCTACTTTTTAAAGACCTACTTAAATTTTTATGCTTCCATTTAAAATTGTAAAGAGAAAACACAATATTAAGAAAATATTAGACAGCGCTCTCTAGCATTTATGTTATTAATCAGATTGCTTCAAATTTACAAATTTTCTATTGTTTAACAAAAGCTATTTCAAACAACATCAAGTTTATTAAAATCGGTCTAGCAGAACCTGAATTAAAGGCGTTTCTTCGTAACAAGGTTCCCACTCTCCCCCACCCCTTATTTGAAGAGATAGGTTAAAACTTGTCAAATAAAAAATATGCAGAATTTGTCGAGGAATCTGATTATAATATTTAATATGCCCCTTAATTGAGTAAATTTTGAAAAATTTTGCTTTTTAAAATTTTAACTGTCAAATACGCCCTCTAGCGGTGGACCTACAATTCTGAAAATAATTTCCAGGCATTTCTCGAGGCCACTTTTCTTATAAAAATTTTTTTCCTGTGCTATAATCCATTCCTGAGATATGGCCGACGGCCGTTCTTAGTTAGCCACCCGGTACATTTAATGATAAATAAAGGATTTCTTGCATTTTACTACACTGTAAATTTTATTATTTGAAATAATAATATTTATACAATAAAACATTTAAACAATAGAATAAATGTGTTTTAACTTGATAATTGAATAAGTGCCAAAGAATTAACATAAATTATTAAGAACCATTAATATAGTTCTACTTCAACAAGGAGAAAGAGTGTTTCGTTAATTAGACAAAAAAATAATAGATAAAAAACGTTAGATACAGATTTAATTTTTAACAGTTAGGTAATATATAACCCTTCAACACCTTAATTAATATAATTCAAAAGTAATTATATAAACAAAAATTGTTGTCGTTCGTTAAGCAAGTTTAAAATATTATATAGAGTTCTATTTTCGGTTAGACTGAACTCTGAAAAAATAAATCATATTCTAAACGAGTTAGCGACTGCCATTATTTAAAGTTAAATTTATTGGAAGCGATGCTCTATGTAAATAAACAGACATTTTTGTACTGACAAATCATATTATGTCAGAACCATCAATTTTATTACAACTTTCGTATCGGTAAACACCTACGTTATTGCTGTTGTCAAAATTTTTGTGTATGTATATAAACGTTGTAGGTTGGTGTAAATTCTTGAAATAGATAATCTAAATGTCGCTTCTATTTACAATAAATTATCAAAAAAAAAATTGTGTTAAATGTATTATAAATTTTGTTTAATTAGCCTTTGAAGAAATTGTCAAGTTCGAACAGGTAACACGTAACTAGGACGTGTAAGTATAATAAAGTGCCGGTTACACAAATTCTATACCGAAGAAGTTTTTTAATTTATAATCTGAAGCATAATAAATTGAATAATATTGTATCATTAAAAATCAAACATGATTTTTTTATATATAAATTGTAGTTTCAACACTAGAAGTATTTTAATAAGAACTGTTCGTAAACCAAAATCAACACCTTTCTTAATATAATAAAAAAGAAATATATCCATTATACGAGACTAAAGCGACTTATAAATTTATTTACAAGGATGTGAAACATCTACTATTATAGTTCTAGGTCATAACGCTAGTATGGGGTAATTACGAAAACTATGTTACTTTGCTTTATTCATAGCTAAAGATATATAGTGCACGTAAATGGACTTAATTGAAAGATTAGACTATGAAAATAAATAACTCCGACAACGCAGCCAAATTTATTTACTGCCATACGCGAATTGGTAAATAAAACAACTTTTTTGTTAATTTTCGGGTACATTTATTTTGTCGCCTTTCATTAACATACTTTTCTTAGTCACATGAAGAAATGGCTTCCAATTCCGTCGTCGCATTTTCTTTTATTTCATTTATGATCGAAAATGTCTTTCCACCAAGCAGTAATTTAAGCTTTGAGAACAGAAAAAAGTCACAGGATGCCATATCCGGAGAATACGAATGGTACTTACTGAATGTTGTGCTATGTGAGAGGGAGCGTAACCATAATGAAAAATCTAAGAATTGCTTTCCATAATTCTGCGCCTGATTACGGTCAGGCAATACTAGTTGTTGACTGTTTTGCCCATTGGCACGTACTCATAATGAACAAGTCTCCGATAATCAACGCAAACTGTGGCCAAAACCTTGATTTTTGATTAACTTAATTGTGCGTTACATGATGATAAGATGGTTTGTTCTCTGTGAAATCATCCTGGACTACTGTGATCTATTTGAGCCTTGTATGACGACTTTCGGGCACGATTATCTTTACATTTTGATGTTATCATCCTGTCAGCGTCAAAGAGAGTCCACTACGGGGTGTATCTGGATGTTCATTGAGACCTTTGAATGCCGAATACCACTCGTGATGTAGATGGCGCTCACGTTTGGCAGAAGTGTGGGGAAAGGTTTACAAATCTTAGAGAAAAATATTTTTGCGCATCGGTAACACACGACACGCACGCACATGCGCACAATCACACCACATGACTCGCACGCGTACACATACACACACACACACAGCACCACATAACACAACACACACACACACACACACACACACACACACAAACAAACGCAAACGCACAACGCACCGCACACAAATCATTGACATATGTCAAACAACTGTGCTTTATACGGGGTTCTGCACCACAGCGTGCACGCAAGGTAGTGCCGTTAGTATGATAGATACAGCAAAATGTCTAGGGCAAAAGTTATGCGTGACTTAAAAATATTGACGTAAATACAGAGTGGCCCTAAATAAGCTACAGAGGGTCTTCTTTTGATCAACTTCTGAACCTCTGGCAATTTTTTTTTTATTGATAACCGTTTCTTGAGTATGGATGTTTTTTTTTTCAAATTTTGACATTTTGGATTTATTGGGAATGACAGCCATTTGTTTTATATATGTTGTTAGAGAAGGTCCAGACGTTCCGATCCGTTTTGCTGGATTTAAATAATTCATATATTCTCGAACCTGATGTGATTAATCGGCAACAGCTCCATCTTGCTGAAGCCACATCTATCTCAATTGATCCTCAGGCACATAATGCTATTAATTACGGCAAAATTTACAACTGGATTCTGTTTCTCCCGTTTTATGTACTTGACACTACCAGTTTTCATAAATTTGTTCAGAAATTTACTACCTTTGGGTGTCAGGATAAGATTGTGCATAAATCCTACTTGCCACAACAAACAATTTATACGTGACTGACTCAAAACAAAAACCATAGCAACCATTTCATCTTTGAAAGAATTTATAATGTGCAATAGCTCAAACACCTATAAACTATTGTAAAAGCCCAATATACTCAATCAAATGGCGTTGCTGTACTAATGTACAATTTTGTTTCTTGAATAAGGGTAAGAGAGATGAATACATATTTTCCTTTCAAGTTTGAATCAAGCGGCATTAAGAAATAATATAATAAGGATTATACTGTACATTTCCGTCCGATAATATTATTTTCATATACAAAAAAAAGTTTTTCGTAATAACACGAGAACCATGTGATATAGATCCACCTAACAGTCACTCACGTTGTGGATAGGCGATAGTTTGTCATTTTTCCTCCTCTTCTCTCTAGTTGAGATATCACAAAATTGCATGCACTGAATCTATTTCTGCTCGTCAGCTGTGTATATCTGACGGTTAAAAACTGTGATATACTTGCACATAACTTTTATACTCTCTTTAGGTTCATGAAAGCAGTCGGCTACAATATGCAAACCTATAAATGTTTTTATTTCAACAGAGTCCACTTCTTTCCAAGTCCTTATTTGTCGGTTACCTGACGTTTGCTATTGTAGTCTTCTACTGACGCACGAGCGTTGTCGTTTGTGTACCGAACTACAATGTCTATAATATCACTTGAAATAAAAAAAACGAAAATACATCAAGAACAGTGTGTACATTCAGACTGCATTGCGAAAGTCCTTTCTTTCACGAAGTATATTCACTGTTTTCTTCTTGGATCGGACACTGATGTCCACATTCTTCTATCTATTTTCCCATTATTAGCTCCAGCAATGAGTTCATCCCCTGACTCTTCAGAATTGAAAACTTCACTTCCGAATTTACTGTTACAGATGCTCTCAACTTCTTGGGCTTGTGCGTGGGGTGAAGCGTGAAGTTCATCGCACTATATCGGAGAATTGTCGTTTAGTCGTCTACCCGCGCTTGTTCCGAATACTACGAATGCTTCATAAGCCCAGGTTGAATAATTCATTTGACAGCTACCGTGAATTATTATGGATTCTTTTTCTAGTTTAATTACCATACGCGTACCTAAATGGGTCAGAACGGACCATTCACGCAAAGAAAGAAATAAAAAATATCAGCACATAAATAGCATGTCTAAATGCACAATGACATAATAGCATCCAAAAAAAAGTGGCACAACAAGATTCGAATCCTGGGTAATTTCTGACCCGGTTTTGATAGTACTAGGGTTAATTTGGTTCCAATAACGTATTATGGACCGATCAAATGGTTATAAAACAGCGCTCTGTACATACTTACACACACGTGCGCGCGCTCATTGGAACTCATTGGGATCACTGATCTGTGCTCCTCTAAATATCGGGGATTCTTATATGCAAATCGTTTACGTTTTCCCTTTTTCCTCTTCTCAATAACATTGACCTATGTTGCTTCAAAGATCGTTTATAACGTGAATTGGGGCACCTTCACCTTGTTTAACAAGATTCGATCTATTTTAATCGATTTCCATTTTTCACTTATTTGGCGTCGAAACTACACTACTAATTATGGATTAACAGCAAATTAATGTGTTATGTCTCCCTTGAAGGTGTTTAAGTTTTATTCGGCTTGCAAACTTGAATACCATTCATTGATATATACTGCGGTATCTCTCTTCAACGCACTTAAATCAATCACGACTGACTCTTGATGTAAACGAATTCTTTCAGTGCCCTTTTTACCCACCATGTTTATAACTTTAGATTGATAATTTTGTCATTATTTTAGGAAACACCTTGTATAATAAAAAAAATATCTAGAAGCTGTGTACCCAACAGAATTAGTTATGCTCCTTCCACTAAATTTTGGCCAATATAAGCAGCGACCAGTTTTCGCTGTCTGCAAGCAGATCAGTGAGCATCGCGTTTAACATTGTAAACGTACTTTGTTAAAAGTTTTACGTGCGTACGTTCTGCTACCTGCGTCGTTTTCACGATGACAGGTAGAGAGCCACCGCCCCGGAAGAGAAACCCGTACGCTCTTCAGAGCCGTCACGATGAGCAAAAGTTGGTCCCGCTACCCGATGGCTTCTTCGAGATCGAGGAGAAGGTCCCGTTCGAGTCCTGGTCCTTCACCGAAGAAGACGTCTATAAGAAGAAAAAGAAAAAGAAGCCCAAGAAATTGTAAGAATAGTTAGCTGCTACACCGCTTCCAGCAGCTCCTACCAGCGTTGTTGCAGAAGAAGAACCTCCTCTGTCCGACGGGTTCCGGCTCCAGAAGAAGAAGCCGAAAAAATCTTCTAGAGACCGCCCGACCACGCCCACTACAGTCATCAACGCGTTCGAGGTCCTAGCGGACACCATGGACCGCCCGGACGTAGAAGAGTTTCCCACTGCCAGGGAGAGGGTTCCGCCAGTAATCCTTCGCGAGAGGGAGAACTGGGTTGCTTTCTCCCGAGAATTAGATCACCGAGGGATCGTCTTCACACGTGTGAAGGCAATCGCCGAGGGATACCGGATCCAGCCTGCCACTGCCAAGGACCGTGACAGGCTAATGCGGTATATGGATAGGCATGGTACACCGTACCATACCTATCAGGCAAAGAGGGAACGTTTGTTCAAGGTGGTTCTACGGGGAATACCCGTAGAAATCTCCGAGGCTGACGTTACCTCTGAGGTGAAAAATCACGACATTAACATCAGCGCTTGTTTCAGGATGAAGAAACAAGGCAGACCGATCCCGCTTCTGCTGGTCCAGGTGCCATCAGAAGGGGACCTCAAGAAGATCCGGCTGGTGGAGTACGTGGATCGCCTACGTGTCTCCACTGAAGACTTGAGGCGGAGATCAGGCATCGGGCAGTGTCACCGGTGCCAGGGATTCCGTCACGCACAGCGTTGCTGTAGAGCGGCGGCACGCTGTGTCAAGTGTGCAGGACATCACCACTCCAGTGAGTGCACCAAACCCCGTACGGACCGGGCAAGGTGCGTAAACTGTGATGGGGATCATCCTGCCAACTTCAGGGGATGCCCGAGGTACCCGCGTCTCCCTCAGCGTAGGAAGACAGAAGCTCCACCGCCACGTCTCCCGCAGCGGAAGAAGACCGAAGAGTCACCACAACAGCGACAGAAGAGGACACCGCCCACAGCGGCACCCTCTCTAGTCCGAACCGGCGTTAGTTACGCCAAAGCGACGGCAAGCGGCAGCGAGATGGCTGAAGTAGCTGAAGCGGTGAAAGCCGCAGACGTGAAAAAGCATGCTTCCCCCGCTTTAGGATTCGACGCTGTTCTTGGCCTCTTCGGAGGTTTGGATATAGCGAAGGTCCTACCTGTTATCCGAAGGGTGGCATCGGCCTTAGTTTCGGCACAAACTGCGACTGACATGTGGCGAGTAATCCTCACACATGGTCAGGAGGTGTTTGCACTTATTGTGTAAATATCTCCGGAACGTCGATGAGTAGGGATGTCTGCCGGATTAAGTATAGCTATCAGTATCGACAATTCATTTCAATAATATAACTACCACACGGAATACTTTAATACAAAATCTATTTAAAACTATATACAACACACACGCACACAAATACATTCAAAAAACTAACATTTTTTCATCCATTTACAGGTAATAACCACAAGAAGCTGTACCTAGGTTCGGGATCCCGAACCATTTTGGTGCATCGAGGGACCAGCCCACCTGCTTCCAAGGAAACACCGCCCACCCACCCACGAGTCCCGTCTACAACATCCACTAGATTAAGAATAAAATACTACTCAATTAAGTAAAGTAATCCAATTAACATGTTTTTTTCTTTTTTTTGCGTAGCTATTAAGTAACATGTTATAAACTTATAAAAAATGCAATGTAATTATTATCAAAAAAATTATGTAATCAACCGGCTGAAGAGGCTACCTCGCCTGAGCAGCCGACTGAAATTGTAAACTCCATTATCATCAATTGTACCAATAATTAAAATAAACGTGTTTGAATTTGAATTTGAATTACGCGAACAAAATTATAAAAACCCGGAAATTTAAAAACCACAAATTGAAATGTTACTTTATCAAGACTAAATTACAAAGCGTCATATTCTTAGTATTGGCATTTTAACACACAGCAAAAATTTCAAATTATTTATTACTGGTAAAAATTCGACGTAAGAACATATTAAAGAAGGTACTATCGCGCATTTCGTTTGACGGCACATACTTAATTGTGTTAGCAGGCTATGACCATGATATATCAAAGTCACAGCTTCTATGAGTCTTTAATCTATCAAATTCGCCAGTTTGACAAATGCTTAACTGCTACTTGAAAATCGTGAGATGTCCGATTTACATACAACAAATGTGTCTACATAAAAATTTGAATTTTGGAAGTGTCTACAGTAACAAGCTGTACCAGAATTTTTTGGGCGTCATAGTACACGAGACTGCAAATCATTACAGTAAAGCAAAGTTTGGAAATTACAGGTGGACTTGAGTATAAACAAAGAGTCGTCACATACCATTTTGTATTCAAATTGTTTTTAACCCTAGAATCACACCGTGGGGTTGCCGGCGACCCGTCGCTACAAAGAAGTTATTTTACGCAGACGCCAGGGTACGAGTGGGGGTTACGAGTTTATTTACCTTTAGTCTAGTGTATGTAGCACTAGTGTGTACACGTGTCGTTTAGTTGAGTTGATTATTTATTTTTATAAGTTGAGTTTTGTGTGACAGGGTTGTATACAACCCCACGGTGTGATTCGTGCGACAGAAAATTTTTTGTATTTGGGTTAATTTTTAGATACTTTATGAATGTTTTTTGTTTTAAGTTGTAATAATGTCATACAATTCCCAACGACCTCTGACTGATGCAGAATTGGCCCGTTATTGGGAAGAAGAACATGTTAGTGATGAAGATGGAAATGTTTCAATTTTTGAAGACGAAGAGAGCGAGGAGGAAGGACTGAATTATAACGGACGATAGAGAGGAAGATGAACTGGTCGTAGAATCCGAAACGGAAGGTGATGTACCTCAAAGAAAAGTAGTATATGGTAAAAATGGACATAAATGGTATAAAACATCGAGTAATTCGAAGAATTCAAGAACGCCTAAGAAAAATCTTGTGATTCGTCTACCTGGTCCTAAAAAAGGTGATGCTAAAAATGTAAAAACCATAAAAGAGACTTGGAAATTATTCATAACAGATAAAATGGTGGACAAAGTTGTCTTGCATACAAACCAAGAAATCGAGCGACAGAAAATAAAATATAAAAATGCATGTATGAGTTATTTAGTTTCTACCCATGCAACATAATTACGTGCTTTATTTGGTCTGCTATATCTAAGCGGAGTTCTGAAAGATGCCCATCTTGCAACTATTGATATGTGGGCCAAAGTGCTAGGACCACCATAGTTTGGGTCCAAAATGAGCAAAAATCGTTTTGATTTCTTAATTAACTGCCTTAGATTTGACGACAAGATTACTTGCCCTGAACGAGTCGTTAATGATAAGTTCTCGGCAATTAGAGAAATTTGGGGTACTTTCATCAGTAACTGTAAATCTAATTATGTTCCTCCGGAATACGTAACAATTGATGAACAACTGTTAAGTTTTAGAGGAAGATGCCCCTTCAACACGTACCTGCCCAGTAAACCAGACAAATACGGGATAAAAATTGTAATAATGTGTGACGCCAAAACTTCATATATGTCTTCTGCAATTCCATACTTAGGAAAAGAAGAGAGAGATTCTGATAAACCTATTCCAACCCAATACGTTTTACAGTTGTCAGAAGGTATTCAAGGGAGCAACCGAAGTATAACCATGGACAACTGGTTTAGATCATACTTACTGGCCAATAAATTAGCTAGTAAAAAACCTACTATGGTTGGAACAATACGGAAGAATAAACATTAGCTTCGTTTGTTCCTAGAAGGAACAAGAACGTAATTCTGCTGTCGACAATGCACGATCAAGGATTAATCGACGCTGAGTCAAACAAGCCTGAAATTATCCTATTTTATAATAGCACCAAAGGTGGTGTTGACACTTTTGGCCAGCTGTGCCATTCTGCAACGGTCGCAAGAAAAACTCGTAGGTGGCCATTAAGAATATTTTATGGGATACTTGACGCCGTAGGAATTGACTCATTGGTAGTTCACAACTTGAAGAAGCTTGCTTTTGCATTAGTGGAGGAGCACCTCACGACAAGAGTTAACTCTCAACGACTTCATAAAGAATTACGTATGTCCCTAAGAGGAATTTTTGGAATTGAAGAAGAAATTCCAGCTAGGAAAGCTTCTTCCAAACCAGGACGATGTGCTTATTGTCCCAGAAGAAAAGATCGGAAGGGACAGACGTTGTGTACACTTTGTTCAAGAAGTCTTTGTGCGAACATAGGCTTAGTATTTGCCAAGACTGCGAAAAAGAAATAAAATAAAATTTTTAAGTGACTTCTTCAGTTTTTTTTTTATTCGTTTATTTAAACTTTAAAGTTACAATTTACATTTCTTAAATTTTATAGAGTTTTTGTAAGTTTATAAGTTACCAAGAAGACAGAATACGATTTTTGTATGTTATTTTTACATGTTTTGTATTTTTCCAATTTTTTATTGACTTATAGGTTTAAGAGTGCAATATATTTCTTTTGTTTTGATATAGTCCATTATATGTACAAAATAAACCACAAGTGTTTAATTGATCGCATAAGGCCAAAAACGATTTTTTAAGTATGGGTTGCCGGCAACCCCACCGCGGTGTGATTCATGCCAGAATCCTTCACGGTGTGATTCTAGGGTTAATTATATAAAATAAAGTAACACAAACATAGTTTAAAAATATTTGAAGTTCTAGATTACGTCGAAATAGGGCGTCCTTTTATAAGGACGATAGGGTTACATACTACGTTTAGAATAAGATACGGTTGCAAAACACACTTTACTTTATTCTAAAAAACAGAGAACACAAAACAGTTAAACTGTATGATATTGAGTAAAACAGAATTAGAGACGTCTGTTCTGTTAGATACGCCCACTACAACAGTCGAAAGCAAGTAATTGCTTGTGTTCCGGATTTTAAAAATGCGACCAATAACAGAATTTTGCGGGAGTTTTTGGGAAGGAGCTTAACTACTTCTGTTCGGTAAATGGAGTATAGTCTAGTGTAATTTTCAATTTTCAGTTGTTTAAATATAATTATTAAATTATATGAGCTGCATAGGTACCTAGTAATTTCGTATTATTGCTTAACAGTGTGCTTTGCGTGTTTAATTTTTACTAATCCTTTCATTTTTTTATACCATACTTAAACAAACAAGTAAAAACGTAATACATTTTTATTGACATTAACGTATTTGACGTCAGTGTTGTATGTTTATATTTTGAAATTAAATTGGGGAAGGCCACTATAACAGATGTGTGACACTTTTAAACTTGTATTTTGCGTATGATTAACATTAAACTTAGTATTTACGCAAAGAAGATTATCCGCAATTTTTAATAAATCACATTCCAATAAAAGAAAGTTTAGTAAACAAATTTACTAAAAGGTTGAACAAAAATAAAATTTTACTGATACAGGTAATAATCATAACCGCTAAAAATATTACATAATTGCATAAAATATGCAACAATTTTGATAATATTTACATACAGTAAAGTACAGTAAATTTTTACAAAGTAATATTGCGCATTCCACCTTGTTCTGTGTGTAAGTTGGGTAATAACATTAAACTGGTAAATATAGGAAATAAATTATACGGTTAACATGAACAGCTTGTAACCGGTCATACGGTAAATGTATTCCAATTCAGATACATACATAAATATCTGTAATAAATCACGTTTTCCTATACACAAAATCAGCATATTTTTTAATCTAGATATAAGCATAAATCGAGCTGCATATATATATATATATATACAGGGTGAGTCAGTTTTTTGTAGACAAACTTTAACAGGAGATAAAACACATGTTTCTAAAAAGAAAAGTTCCTATAAATATATGTCGTAGAAGGCTTCGTTTCCGAGATACAGGGTGTTGAATGTAATTTTTTTTCTCAAATTATCGCTTAATTAATGCTTAGATTTTTTTCATGTTGTGGAGATAATGTCTACTAATTAAGGGGCATAAAACAAGCGATAAGAATGTTCACAAACTTGCACAGTGGCGGAGTGGAGGGGGTGCTCAACCTCTTTAATAAACAGAACTTCTACGCCAATGACTATTTTTTAAAAAAACTGTTATTTTCATTATCTACATCCAGTTTAACAAAAATAATGTACCTTCTTCTGTTTCGAAATTCCTGTGCGTTTCCGAGTTATTTTGATTTTAGTGTTTGATGTGGTACTAAGTTAAGTAATGTGCTTTATGTGAATAATTGAATGTAAAGTTTTTAATAAAAAGATATAATAAAATATTTAGAGCCATTTTAGTACCTAACGATCGTTTCTTTAAAATTTCAAATACATTTTCATTTATAAATAGGTAGGTTATCGGTTTTTTTTAGTATCCATTGTTATTATCCTCGTATATAATGCATAATTATTGTTGTTATGCGGTCAATACTTTCTGTATAATTATGTATGTATCAATTTCGCCATAAACATGTATGTAGTTTTTAAATGAGATTCTAATAAGTTATAGACCGCTGCTCACTTGCTCTCATTAAGGAGCCGCCACTGTATCAAGCCATACTCAAATACAAGACTTTTGTAAATTGAAATCTGTTTAGTACACTAATTTTAACAGTCCTTATTTATTATTGTAACAATACTTAATTAATAATTGTGAAATTAATAAGAATTCTTAGCAATAACGATTTATAAATAAATAACAATAACACTAGTATAATAAAATTAGACACGGTTCTTTTCAATACACATTTCACAGCGACGTACAATAGAACGTCTTAAGTTAACTAAATGATGCACCCTTATTTCATTGCAACAAAACATGATACTCCTTGAAAAACCAGTAAGTATTACATTTTATATTTTGAAACGACAGTTTGACTTTTTACAAACACTTGCTTCATCTTGAATAATTTCACTGTTATTAATTATTGTCTTTAAGTTCAAAAAGTTATTTCATTTGATTTGACAGCTTTTAATTAGTGTAACATGCCGTTTACATTTACAAATAGCGAACAAGCCGACATTCATTTTATTTATGGGTTCGCAAATGGGAATTCAAGGTACGCAGCTAGGGAGTATCGGAGAAGATTTCCAAATAGACGACAACCTCATCATTCCGTTTTGTAGTATCCATCGTCGATTTGTTAACCAGGGTTTGAAAATGTACATGGGTGCCGACAGAACAACCGTGGACGAGATAGAATTGGAGAGTATATTGCGTGAATTTAATAGGAACCACGACAAGTACTCGACGTACTGCTGTTGCTCTTGGTATTTCCCAAAGTGAAGTTTCCGGGTTTTAAAACGGGATCACAGACGCATATCATTTTCAACCTGTTCATGGTTTATGTCCAGGTGACGCCGAACAAAGACTTAATTATTGTAGGTGGGTTCTTAACTCCATTCAAAATAATAGAGATTTCTTATCCAACATACTGTGGACTGATGAATCCTGTTTTACTCGTCGTGGTATCGTAAACTTTCACAATCTGCATATATGGGCACATGAAAACCCACATGCTATTCGACCAAGAAGTTTTCAACATGAATTTAGTACAAATGTCTGGATTGGAATTTACGGCAACCACGTGTTTGGACCTTATTTCTTGCCACAACGTGTAAATTCAGAAAATTTCCTACAATTTTAGAAGAAGAACATGTTAATATGTGGAAGACATTCCTTTGAATTTAAGAGGACATTCTTGTTTCAGCTTGATGGATGTCCGGCCCATTATAACAGAAATGTAAGAAATTGGCTAAACAACAACTACCGGGAGGTAGATAGGTCGTGGAAGTCCAGTGGCGTGGCCTCCTAGATCCCCGATTTAACGCCACTTGACTTTTGTGTGGGGATTCATGAAGGAAAAAGTGTATACCACTCCGGTTAATACA
>JARFJB010002537.1:0-50006 GCA_036346205.1 Vesta saturnalis
CTAATGCGTACATGTTCCCCACTTTAAATTTAGGTGTTTTACGGTCAAGAATTTTTGACATTTTAAATGTTTTGAAATAGATGCACTATTTTTTCCGATACATCTACCGGTTTGTATCCAGTTGTTCTATGCTTTCTTGAATTATACTCGGCGACAATGTACGGTAATATGGATAGCCACTTATAGGATCCTTGCATGCTGAAGGTTTTCCACATTATTGCTTTAAGGGTGCGATTTACACGTTCCACTATACTACTTTTCAAGGTGGAATAACTACTGTACTGATTGATATTAAATTTTTCATTACTTTTTGAATTCAGCATTATAGAACTCAGTTCCCATATCAGTTTGTATATGTGTAGGTGTCCTTTTCAAACCAGACCAATGTTTATCCATTACATCCGCGACCAGTTTACCATTCTTGCGTTTGATGGGAAAAGCCCAGACATATTTAGAGAATGCATTTATTATTACTAAAATGTATCAAAATCCTTTATTCATCCGAGCGTATGGTATCATTTCCACTAAATCAGCTGAAATAGATCATTTAAACCTTTTAGCACAACACAACGCCGCGGAAAATTTCTTCTTGCAGGTTTGTGCAGTTCTTCGACAACATCGGCTTTACTCATTTTTTTGTGCTTTGGATTTTACTACGAACTCTACGTTGAATAAGGTTGCAGTTGAAAACTTTACAAACGTCGGCATGGTTACACGAATTACATCGTTCCTCTTAAGATGTTGACCAATTACATCCTTTGCCAGGTCACATGTTGTACCATCTATGTTAAGCTCAAGAGTTGGATGACTCCACCTGCAATGTACTATAGTACCGTCGTTACAGGGATAGGTATATTGATCACCGACGCCGGTAGATACACTAATTGTCTTCTTTGCGGCGATTCCAGAAAATGAAATGAAAGTTTCATAAGACAGATCGCTATGATCAACAATATGTTTCCCAAATTTATCCACTGTCATTTGATGATGAAGATGACCGCCAAATTTATCTATTGGCATCACTGGTGGACGTATAGTACTATCTGTAGTGATAGTCGTAGTAACAATGAAAGGAAATGACTATAGTGGTAGATTTATAACAAGTTCTGTTACTTTATTACTTTTGCGTTACGTAGTTCATCAATTATATATATATATTTTCGTTATGATTGCTAGTATTTCCTGCTGACATTGATCCTAATAATTCCCTTAACCAATCGACTAACTGATTCGGATTATTCCACGGTACAAACTCAATAGGTCTATTATTGTATCGCAATAGCTGCAGTCCACCACCTCTTTTGGATATAGAAGTAGTTCGAGATCTGGTGGCTCGAGGTGCAATAGACGATGTGGCAGAACGTTTTCTAGGCTGAAGTAATGGTTTAATGATTTCAAGGTACTTCTTACTATTAGTTCCTCGGATTTGATCATCAGGGTTATAATTACGTCGGGCAGCATGCATACGACGCAAAATGTCATTGTAGTGCTGTAGATCCCTCTTTTGTATCCGTAGGAACTTTTTAAAAGTAGTTCATATAATCCCGGTGTTCCCTCATAATCTAGGGATGATCCATCGGGAAGAGCGATTCGCAAATTTTCTCCAACAAAATCTAGTTCAGCATCGCCTATAAAAATTTCTCTTCTTCAGGAATAAAATGCACACCGTACGTTAAGTCATATTCATCTTCGGTATCTCTAAAGATACCTTCAACGTAGTATTTCGCTAATCCTTGGTATTGATTAAGATACTCTTCAAAGGCGGGTTGAGATCCAGCAGCTAGTAGTTCCGATTTCAATTGTTGTAAAGTTGGAATTTCCACCTCGTCGTCATGTGTGACAACAGCAATTACAGATTCTTGTAGAGGTGTGGTAATGGTGTCAGGAACAATAGTACGCGGCTCCTTACGTATTCTAGAGGATTTCGGTGTATAATGTAAAAATACTTCATTTTCGTGTGCAATGGACTCCTTTTTTCCGACTTCTGGCGTAAGGGGTTCATCTTTGATGAGAGAACCATCATTTTTAGTAATTAATTGTTTTAATGGTTGTGTAATAGGTTTAAAGTGTGCCTCCATTGCACGTTCTGTAAGTGCAGTATCTTCTTTCAAACTAGCATATTTCTGTTGCACACTCTTGCGAGCACGCAAAATGTCCAAGCGCTCCTCCATTATGACTGTACGTTAACTGTCCTAGTAGATTATTTATACTGCAATGAAACAGTCAAATCTCTTACGGTAACGACCGTTATTAACATCGCTTTCTTTATCAATCACAAGAAATCCGAATTTATCACGCCAGCAACAGCAACACAAGTCTTTAAATTTATCAAATGACATATCAACATTAACGTAATCATCATACACATGCTTGAGGTTAGTGTGATCTTGTTGAAAAAGAACAAGTAAATTCGCATTATCACGTATAAGCTGTTTTGGAATTGAAGAATACGTTTGACACAGATAGAAACAATCATTATTTCGATGTCTGCCAAAACAAAAATGATCTCTAATTTCATTTTGTTTATGACATGCTACATCATCAAAAATCATTATTGAATTTTTACGGGACTCACTAGGAGGTATAACATCACTATTATCACTGTATTCGAAATACCTAATTTCCTTTATGGGTGCCAGTAACTCCCGCAGGTACTGGTATTTAGGTTGGTATAGAGATTTGCAATATATATAGACATTTTCAAAACGTAAGCCATTTGGATGTTCTAATAAGCTAATCATAACATTGGTTTTTCCACAGCCGGATGGTCCGACGATTATACCTCGTTTACATCCCCCTCTTAGTAAACCGCGGTGTTTAGAGTACTGCTCCTTGTTAGGAGTAATGTCATAATTTTTGATAGGTAATTCTGTATCTTGCGGAATGAAACGGATGTACTAAACCACGACTTGTATGACGCGTCATATATATATATATATATATATATATATATATATATATATATATATATATATATATATATATATATACACCACGTGCAGAAAGTAGTTTAGTAGTGAAGTGTCAGTCAGTGTGGTATGAAGTATACATCCCAGCGTCAGAGGAAAAAAGGTTCAGGATTAATTAATACTTTAATAAATAAATTACCCGTGGAGTTGCATATACCCGGATATCGATATTGTGGGCCAGGTACCCGTTTACAAAACGATTAGCTCGTGGCGACAAAGGTATTAACGCATTGGACGAAGCGTGTAAAGAACACGATATTGCATACTCCCAGTCAAACGATCTAGGACAACGACACATAGCAGATAAGACTTTACAGCAAAAAGCTTGGAATAGATTTCGTTCTACCGACGCTACCTTTGGGAAAGGGCAGCTGCATTAACCATAGCTGGTATAATGAAAGGAAAACGGACAATGGGAATGGGTGGCAAATCACAGAAAGGACAAAAGAAATTGGGAATGGGAAATAAATCACGACGAAGGAAGCATTCTCGCAGAGCAATTTCGTTTAACAAAGCACTCCTTCTAGCCCGACGTCGTGTTGGTGGTAAACTTCGATCATCTTTAAAATCGACAATACAGCAAGCCTTGAGCGCTCTAAAACACAAAAAATTATGTCACCCAAGAGCAGAATATTGTCAATACCATAACGTGGGGATTCATACCTCTTATTCCCTCTTTGCAGCATTAGGAGCTTTAGGATCTCTAGATGGCGGTGCTGCGGCAGTCGCAAAAGCGGTAACTGACGCAAAAGCTGCGACAAAACGTTAGACGAAACCAAACGACACAACCAAGCAATGGAAGCAGCTGCATTAGGAAAAGGTTTATACATAAAGCCATATAAACAAGGGTTAGGTATATATTTACAACCGTATTCAAAAAACTCCCACTGAAGCTACCACGTCACGCCTTAAGTAATGTTGAGCTATCAAAATTTGTGGAGCAATTAGAGATTCCTCTTTTAGAGGGATATATATGCGAGATAACTTACCTACACGAATCCATGCGAATGAATGTGGTATTGTGAATCTGGATGATCAAACTAACAAGGGTACACACTAGACAGCTTACATTAAGCGTAACAGGCATATTACATATTTTGATAGCATAGGACATATTAAACCACCCTTTGAATTACTCCACTATTTTAAAAGTGATGGTAGCAGAAACACAATTGAGTATAACTTTACCAAGGTTCAAGATTTTGATACATACAACTGCGGTCATTTAGTCTTACACTTTTTATATGACTACTCGTACTGATTTTCAGTAGTCGTTACGTGATCGTAATGTCGTACACATTTACATTTACCGGCAAAAGTGTATCTTGCAAGCAACCTTTAATCCACCGATTTTTCTTGAGAATGAGTCGGAATACGTAATGGGATTGACTAGTTTTGAATCTTTCAATACTATACAGAATGTTACTTCAAAGAATAACCAACTCGTATTTGGAAACGATAAAATTACAATACCACCAGGATCATACGAAATCGCGGATGCGAATAAATATATTAATGAGTTAGTGAAAAGATCGAGAGCAGTTATGCATTTACAAGCGAATAATAATACTATGAAAGCAAGTATGAAAGCAACCCATGACATTAACTTCAATGTGGAAAATTCGATAGGACCTATGCTGGGATTTAATAAAACTGTTTACCAGGCTGCGAAAGTGCATACCTCTGATACTCCTATTAACATTATCAAAATTAACTCATTAATTATCGAGTGCAATATAACAAGTGGTAGTTTTAAGAATGGTGAAACATCACACATAATTCATCAGTTCTTTCCCAGTGTACCAGCGGGGTATAAAATAATAGAGTCCCCTCAACATGTCATCTATCTACCTATCAATACATCTACCATTTCGACAATAACACTTAAAATAGTAGACCAAGACGGAGATCTCGTCAATTTTAACGGGAAGTCATAACGATAGGACTACATTTAAAGAAAATATGGTGACGCGCTATAACACATGTGCATGTACCAGTGCAAATCAAACTATAAAAGATCAAAGTGTGGAAAGGTGAGAGTCAGTAAGCGTTCAGCGCCCAAAGCATTAACACCGCAGAACAAAGCATTATTGGAAAGTCTCGGCTTTACAGTATACTAAACGTTAATGAAAAGTTGTCGTTGATAATGCTATCGTTAATTCCGAACTGCATACCCAGCCATACACTACCAGATTTGGAAACAATGATGAAATCAGGATACCCATTCAGGAAGACATGTGCACTCTACCATCCGAAAGCTATGTCTACGTAGAGGGACGATTATTACGTCAGGATGGTACTGTCTCTAACACCGCAAGGTTCGTTAATAACGGTATCGCATTTTTATTCAGTGAAATTAGATATGAAATGAATGGAATAGTGGTAGATTCCGTAACGAAAGTAGGATTGATTCAGCCAACAGATTCTGTCTATGTCAAGGGCAGAGAGAAAGCAGATTACATCAGAAAATTTGTGACCCAGCCTGTTATTGAACTTGAGGAAAGTCCACCTCTTCCTGCTATGCAACCCGTTTGTTACTTTCACTGTGAATCATGTCACTGTGCTTTGAGTACTGTATATCATTTATATATATATATATATATATATATATATATATATATATATATATATATATATATATATATATATATATAATGCAATAAGTCTTGTACACATTTTTTAATAAAAAAAATAGTAAATAGTCATTCTCGTTTTTTTTTTATTTATATCACACAGTATTTGTATAGCATATATTCTCTTAATAACGAATTAGTACATAATATTAATATATGTAAAACAACTAAAGGAATAATACAACTTATTATTAATATAAGTTTCATTATGGTGAGAATATAGGAAAGAAACTAGCAAGTGTCAGTACCCAAACTATTCTTCTTCCGGTTAATATAAATTTATTTGCTTAGCAACCTGCAATAGTTCGCTCAACGGATCAGCATTCTCCAATTCCGGTATTCGCCAATACCCCACGCCAATGTAGAACACGTATCACGTAGTCGATATCGTTTGTCATCCTGGGACCTAAAGGCAATTTTGTTTAACATTTCGGTATATATATCATGTAAGGTTGATCGAAACACAAGCATTTTACACATTACGGTTTTATCAGACCCTCCGCAACCGCTTTGTAGTCTACTTCCGTCAACACTTTCTGAATAACAACTTTCTTAACACCTTTCGCTTTCTTAACAACTTCATTATCAGCAACCTTCAGACAGTATGACTTCGATCCAGCACCATAAAAATAATGAATCGCTTTCCTGCGTACTCATCTTTCATTCGTCCAACGACGGAAGCAATCGTAGGAATACCATGCAACTCATTATATAGTTGGAAGTATCATATTCGTCTAAATTATTTCGCATGTGTGCATACATATCATCAGTTACTATCTCAACAATCAAAGAATCCGTGTCAGTATAGAGCAACGTGACATTCTTGCCATAATGAGCTCGTAAGATATCATAAAAAACCGATACATTATAATTTTGGAAAGATCTAAAATACTGAATCCGACATAGACGGGTTTGTCGTACCTAACTACCTGTTTCGACAATTCCGCCGCAAATAATTTATCAGTGAATTGAATAAAATTTTTAAATTGCGGTTTTGCGACGTACCGTGCTAGACCTACCCGACGACCGTTATTTTCCCAATGTGTTAACAGTTTAATAACTCTTCGTTTATCGACACTTTCCATTGCTTTACCAAACACGCCATTATTCATAATTTTATAGAGATCCTTTTCGAACTTGTTCTGTGCTGTGCTGCGGAAAGCGGCATTAAGGTCTACGTATGGTATTAGCCACGGACTCTGACGAAAGCCATGCTCTATACATTGTTTTAAATAGCGGTAATGTATAACGTAGTTGGTCTTATCACACAGGTTAGGGATTAACTTCTCCTCCTGGGAATGTGGTGCGCAGATCAATTTCAGGACAAACGGATAATCGTTGTGTTCGTCATGCAGATGGTGGGGATAATGTATATCAACCTCCAGTACAAATCCAACATCGGCGTCATCATCAATCTTTACTACGTCAAAGTGTTCTATTTCCTCTTGAGGTAACCACATAAACCCATCGTGGGCAGGTATTGCTTCATACTCCACCGTATAAATTCGTGGAATCTAAATATTGTAAAACACTTTCGGTTGTTTAGGATCATAGTTTGGAACAAACTCGTTATTAGCGATGTTTCTCCGCTTGATACAAGTTACTCCACCCCGAATACCTTGTTTAAAAAGTGATACATATCCATATCCGTCAGTAATTCTAGCTCTACTTTCGTACATTTCAACATGGCATCCCACGCCAATCCAGGCAAAGTGACATACTGTGCAGGTTCTAACCCATACACACCCATACATAATCTCCTAAAGTCTTCAAACACGTCAGCCAATAACAACACATCTGATTTTAAATAAATATCAGCATAATCACCTAGTGTATTACACTTAAAGTGATCCCATACCAGTAGAACGCGACAGTATTCGTCATCGGAAATATTTGCATCGCGCATTTTATCATAGAATTTGTCATATGATGGCACCGTGAGGTCGTTCAATTTACTAAACTGTCTACGTACGCATAAGGAAACTACCTTTCTTTCTCACTAAGTTGAAGTCGCTATCATTACTAAAATATTTCCGTACCTCCATACATTGATCATCTGATAAATTCTGAGATAGAGTATCTAAGGATGCAGCCATGAATCTACAACTATCGACGAAACGTAAATTAATGTATTTCTTTTCCTGATACCATGACTGTTTACATATTCATCAACAAAAATGTGCTTACCAAACGTTATATATTTTCACTGTTAACCGGAAGTACGGTAATTTCTTCCGTTTCACTCGCTAACTGTTTAATGAACAGGTGAACATCATAACCACTGAGATTATGTAGAAAACGAGGAGAAATGTAGGTACCTGATAGTTTAAGTTACACGTTGAATGTGCTGCACCACGATACTGACCAGTAACATGACAGTGATCTCGTACTTTCGGATTTGTCGGATCGCCCGTAAAGTGCTTGCCGCATATGTAACAATATACACTGCGTTCATACGTAACCTGCTGTTCATCCGTTAATGGTGTCATTGGAACAATAGCTTTGAAATGTTCATTATATATCCGTTTTACATCACTTCCAGTCGTCTTATAAATATCTCCCTGCATTACTCCCTATACAGCTCTAACTTAGACCACGCATCGTTTACACACACTTAATATAATAACTAAACGAGTATGGTTCGTGTTTACACGTTTTTATCGTGAACGGTTTTTCGGGATCTGGTTCAGCCGTATCTACCGGTACTAAGAGCGCTTCAAAATCTGCATATATTACGAATGGTAGAACCATTTGTTTCTGATAGTTCGAAACGCGAGTATATTTTCCGCGTAGAATTCCCCGGTTATGTCTTTTTTTGTTTCACGCCCGGTAATTTTGTATATACGAAGTTACAGTCGTGTGACACGTGTCGGGTTAATTGCTCCTCTGATCTAAAGTAATACAAGCATACATCACAAAAATACATTGCTCCGTTCCGCCGAGTTATTTGGTTGCTAAGTAAACGAGAAAAATTTTTTATCCATACATAATGCTGATTATCTGTTTGGTTACTGACTAATAATAATAAATTGACATGAACTGCGTGTTTGGCTTTGGTATAATACAGAGGCCCCACTACCTCTGTGACACGCTGACCATAACGATATGTATCGTCTAACCCATAAACATTGATGGAAATGTTGTTATTGCTCTCAAACGTTGAAATATTCGTCAGCTTAACAGGAACTGTACACCATTCCAGTTGAATAACGTCTGGAAATCAGGATAAGAAGATGTGCGTTGTGGTACTCCCGTTGGTGTCACTAGCAGCAATTATCATTATTTTTACATTGACTATGGCGTGTTTATGTGCGATTTCGGCAGGGACAGCCATATAGGATGAACCAGTGGTGGGAGAAAATTTAAGCAGGTTTACCTCTATATACACGAATTGCACCAGGGACCACCCTAAAACAATTGTTACTAATCGATTACACCATGACTCACACTTACCAGAATCTTTATGCTGAAATTCGGATTGCTTTGCATCCAATATTTCACTTATTCTTTGGAAATACTCTTCTACCACCATCCCTACACTTAGAATATCATACTTAGTCTGAAAGGATATCAGTTCTGTGCTTTCCTACTGTTCAAAAGTATAAACCACACAGCTCAACATTACATTTTAATGAGTAGTGTTTCTGCAAGATAAAAAGGAGTCGCTTCGTTTAAAATGTGATATTTTAACAATGTAAGTATAAAACAAATTATCGTAATCTCCGAGGAGAGGAGAAACGGGTCAAAAGATGCGCGCCGTCGGGACGATGTTTGAGTACCGACAAGACATATTTTGCTCCGACCGTTTCAGTTATGAGCTGTCTCCGTTAGGGGGTCCGAGGAGGGGAACCATTGGCAAAGATGCGCACCGTCGGGACGATGTTTGAGTACCGCCAAGGCATACTTTGCTCCGACCGTTTCGAGTTATGAGCTATCTCCGTTAGGTCCGAGGAGAACAGGTTGCAAAAGATGCGCGCTGTCGGGTGCGATGTTTGAGTACCGCCAAGGCATACTTTGCTCCGACCGTTTCGAGTTATGAGCTATCTCCGTTAGGGGATCCGAGGAGGAACCATTGGCAAAAGATGCGCACCGTCGGGGATGATGTTTGAGTACCGCCAAGGCATACTTTGGTCCGACCGTTTCGAGTTATGAGCTATCTCCGTTAGGGGGTCCGAGGAGGACCAGGTGCAAACGACGCACGCCGTCGGGGATGATGTTTGAGTACCGACATGCCATACTTCGCTCTGGCCATTTTCGAGCTACGAGCTATCCGTTAGGGGGTCCTAGAAGGGGAACCAGGTTAAAGATGCGCGCCGTCGGGGACGATGTTTGAGTACCGCCAAGGCATACTTTGCTCGACCGTTTCCGAGTTATGAGCTATCTCCGTTAGGGGGTCCGAGGAGGGGAACCATTGGCAAAGCTGCGCACCGTCGGGGATGATGTTTCAGTACCGCCAAGGTATACTTTGCTCCGACCGTTTCCGAGTTATGAGCTATCTCCGTTAGGGGGTCCGAGGAGGGACCAGGTGCAAACGACGCACGCCGTCGGGGATGATGTTTGAGTACCGACATGCCATACTTCGCTCTGGCCATTTTCGAGCTACGAGATATCTCCGTTAGGGGGTCCTAGAAGGGGAACCGGGTTAAAGATGCGCGCCGTCGGGGACGATGTTTGAGTACCGACATGCCATACTTCGCTCTGGCCATTTTCGAGCTACGAGCTATCTCCGTTAGGGGGTCCTAGAAGGGGAACCGGGTTAAAGATGCGCGCCGTCGGGGACGACGTTTGAGTACCGACATGCCATACTTCGCTCTGGCCATTTTCGAGCTACGAGCTATCTCCGTTAGGGGGTTCCTAGAAGGAACCGGGTTAAAAGCGCGCCGTCGGGGACGATGTTTGAGTACCGACATGCCATACTTCGCTCCGGCCATTTTCGAGCTACGATGAGGGTGGTTTCGAAAAATTCGTCTTTCAAGACGTCTCCGACGCACCCCCCGTCCGAATCGGTCGACCGGCTCGAGATACGACGCTTTAAGGAAAAACGATCGCATCTTGGATTTTATCAAAAATTCTTTACTGAAAAATAAGTAAGTAATGAAAGAACGTAGAAAGAAATCTGTATAGCTGCTTTACGACCCGTCTTACAATGTGAAAGTTATAATTACAACAACTACATATAAAAATTAAAGTTTATTTATATAGGACTTCAAATATATAATTTATATATAACACTTTACAAATTTTACAATTTATTAGGTATTTAGAAAATATTTAGCATAAAGAATTTTTATGTAAAACGGCTTTAAGCAAATTTGATTATAAAAACTTTAAACTAGATATGAAAAAATCGTTAACGTTTATCAATAATTAAACAACAGTGATCAAAACGCAATTCTATCTGAATATTAAATAATTAAAACTAGTCTTATCGCGTTCATAGAATTTTATCAATTAAAAACCTGTACATACACAGTAAGATTATATTACAAAAAAAGCATCAATATTAATAATAATATAAAAAAGATCTTACCATCTCGATATGTTGCTTATCGAAAACTTTCTTTCAAATACTGTATCTTCATAGCAAATATGCTTTGTTTATATACACAATGCGAAGGTTAAGAATGCATAAATTTAAAACAAATTTAGCACATTCCATATATGGTAAGGTTTTAGTGAAGGTTAATATTACTTTATATTACATTGTATTATGTAAATTACGTAAACAGATTGACATACAAGAGATGCACTCTTATATAAATACAATGCGTGACGTACTTTGTTTACTTCCTTTTCGCCAGCAACTGTGATATATTTTACCAGTAATGTTAAAATTTGTGTGAAGTGCTTACTGGTTTTTCTAATATTTTTGAAGTTGGAATAAACAGTGTCTTTTTATATATGTGAATTTTTTTATTTCGATCTATTTAACGTGTATTACACCCAGAACTAGTTTTTTCATATATAATCTGTTTAACAATCTTGTCTAATAACAAACTGTTTTTGCTATAATTTTGAAAAAAAAGCCTCCTGTCTTTTGTGTTTTTTCAACTTATCACTTGAGTAATATTTTTAATGAAAAAAATCGTTTTCTTAAAGAATTAATAGAAAAAAAAGTTTTATGTATACATTATTTAAACAGTAATGCCTCCATAGATCTTTTCTATTATTATGTAGATAGTTTGAATAATTGCTTCTTTCTTTTTACAGATCATCCTATCCAGGAATGCAGGATTATTTTTATTGCTACAGGGAGTAGTTAAACAACTTATTCATTTTTTTTTCTTGTAAATATCACTGACCGGTTCATAATATAAATTCGTGTAAGTGTTTATAGATTTCAAACAAAACACGTTTTTTAAAGTAGTTTTTTATCCCATTTGTTTTTATTCCAAATTTTTTTACGTTATACAGAAATATTACTTTTTTTCAAAACTTCCTCGATCTCAGCATTTTAATTATTATTTATTGCTATTTCCTGAATAATACATCAACAATCTTTCTACCACCTTTTATGTAACAAGATCACATTTCACCTTTTATTCCCTACTCACAAACATTTTTTTTCACACTTATCATGTACATCTAATTTTTTTTATTTCTTTTGCAGTAGAAGAACTCGATGGCAGCCAAACAGTACAGACCGCGTACACGCAGATGTAATGAAACGGAAGTGGAGAGGAGCTTCTGCAATTGTACTAAATCAAACTGTTTTATTCCTAAAGCAAATCATATAACTGAGTAATACATTTTTCTAATATAATTTGTACGTCTTTATTTCTACATGACTTAAATATAATTTGTACATGTCTTTATTTCTATACATAATTTGTACACGTCTTTCTTTCTACATGAATTAAATATATTAACATATCGTTTTCTTTTATTTTGGTAAAAAGTGAGGTTGAGCAAAAAAGCATACAAGTGGGCAAAAAACATACAAGTGAGCAACAAACATACAAGTGGGGTATAGAGTTGCAACCAGGTCACACGGATGTTCTTGTAATTGTGGAACAGGAAAGCGCGTTAGGTCTCACGGATATCCTTGTAGTTGTGGAACAGGAAAGCGGGGTTTGGGACCTTGGTTTTGTGGTAATAATATGTCACACGGATAGCCTTGTAATTGTGGAACAGGAAAGCGTGTTAGGTCACAGTGATGGCCTTGTAGTAGTGGAACAGGAAATCGGGGTTTGCGACCTTGGTTTTGTGGTAATATGTATTTAGGTCACACATTGCACTTTTTGACCTTGGTACGGTGGGGACCTTGGTTTTGGCAACCTTGGAAATGTGGGACCTTGGAAATGTGGTGTCCCAGAAGTCTCCAATCTTACCTACTAAAAATAATTGTTTCTTGATTTATTTTTGATGAAAATCTTGAGTTAATTATTATTATGATAATTGATAAAAGAATTACTGATGATGCAATAGTTTGTGTAATAAAATATTTAATTGAGGATTCAGATGAAAGTTTATTTTTTCTTGAATTAAGAATTGGAATGATGGATAAAACATTAATTTCTAGTCCTATTCATATAGCTATTCATGAATAAGAAGAAATTGAAATTAAGGTTCTAATAATTAATATTGATAAAAATAAAATTTTATAGAATTTTTTTATTAAAAAGAAAAGGAATCTTTATATTTGGGGTATGAACCCAAAAGCTTAATTTAGCTTATCTTTTTATAAATTAGTATAAGATGTACATGAATTTTTGATTTTCACGGAAATAGTTTAATTCTATCATTTGTAATGAAGGTAAAATTTTACATTTTTATTATATCATAATAATCCTTTTGTCAGGCACTTCATTTTTATATTTTTTTTTCTATTATATTTAAATTGTTGAAATTAAATATTTTAATCATTTGAAATTCTTTAGTTAATTAATTTTAGCACTCAACTTAAATTCAAGACCAAGAAATCACAGGTGAATAAGGGTAGATACAGAATTTCTAGTTATTCAGAGAAAAAAAAGGGGTTGATTTTATCTTTTTACCTTAATAAAAATTTACTTATTATATCTAACTAATTTTAATGTTATATACCATAACTTATTTATATAAATATTTTATTATTTATAAAGTTTTATTTTATATATATATATATATATATATATATATATATATATATATATATATATTATATATATATACGGTCTGTAATATTTACCTCGGATAATGCATGGAACTATGCTGACTTGGAGAACGCTATAAAACAAGTACCCCAACCCATTTTACTTGTTGGTGACTTTAACTCCCATAATGAACTATGGGATCAAACTCCACTAATAGAAATGGGCGCATAATCGAAGAATTCATATTTAACAACAACTACTACCTGTTAAACAATGAATCTCCAACGTTTATCAATGCCAAGTCACATAGTTTTCACATCTGGATCTCTCGTTGTTCTCCATCCTTATCGACTCAATTAAATTGGGATACTCTAGACGACGAAGTTTTTCAGATCACATACCAATTATTATTGAGACAGACATAAACGATTCATCCCATAAAACAAGATCGAAATGGGATATCAATAAAGCAAACTGGGAAAAATTTTCGTCTAGCATGCAGGTAATAGAGTTATCCGCAAATGTGGAGAACAGCGTAAAAATTACCTCAAAAATACTTAAAGCAGCAAAGGGCAGTATCCCTATAATCAAGGGAGGACGTTACAAAACATCTGTCCCATGGTGGAATAACGAAATTTCTAGAGCTATTAAGGAAAAAGAAGGCGTTTAACAGCTTCAAACGAAGAACCAACTGCAAATTGCATAAACTTTAAGCGACACCGAGCAATTGTACGTCACCTAATACTTCAACAAAAAGCACGCTGTTGGCAAGAATATGTAAGCTCTGTCTTCTCAAACACCCCAGAAGCTCTATGGAGGAAAATAAAGGTAATTGCTGGACATAGCACTTACTGATACCTGCACAAATACATCACAAAGGAAAGACAGTATCAAGTAGAGTTGGATATTGCAGAAGCTTTCATGGCATATTTCCAAGAAATTAGCAGTGACATCAATTATGATCCAGATTTTCAAAACCAAAATTTCGCTTGAAACTCCCTTAGCGTTCCACAAATGAAGACCTCCCTTATAATTCGGACTTTTCTATGGAAGAACTAAAGATGCACTATCATCGTGCAAAATCTATCACCTGGCCATGACGGTATTACATACCAGATGATCAAGAACATGCCAGAACACGCTTTGGAATCACTGTTTCTCTTATACAACTCAATATGGCGCTGGAACATATCCTAGCGAATGAAATTGGCCACAATCATTCCAATCTTGAAGACAAACAGACACAATGATACACCAGAAAGTTACCGTCCAATCTCATTAACGTGCTGCATGGGAAGCTATACGAAAAAATGATCAACGCAAGACTTATGTGGCTCTTAGAATATCATCGTTTGTTGTCCCCACATCAATTTGGCTTTAGAAAACGTCGAAGTGCACTCGATAATGTTGTAATACTAGAAGATCATATACAAACAGCTTTGCTCATAGACACCATTCAACTGCAGTCTTTTGACATTGAAAAAGCTTATGATTGTACATGGAGATACAACATTTTAAAAACAATACACGAATGGGGCATAAGAGGCAATCTAGCACATTTTATTCAAGATTTTAGCGTGGCCGACAAATACAGGTGCGCATCGGTGAAATAGAATCTTCCACAGGTTCGGTAGCCAATGGAATCCCACAGGGCTCCTCCATCAGTGTTACATTATTTCTGGTAGCAGTTAGCAAGCTACTGACAACTGAAACGCGTAAAAATGCAACTGTACGTTGATGACCTGTGCCTATTCTACGCAACACCAAAAATGAAGATCTAATCCAGAGATTCCAAGACGCTATTAATAAGGTATCAAGTGTGGCCAAATCAATCGGTTTCAGGTTTTCTGCGTCTAAAACGGTTCACGTCCATTTTGTCGTTTACGCTCGTGTGAAATCGAAACTCTAAAATTAGAAAACTCTATCATTGCTCGTAATAGTAAAATAAAATTTTAGAGTTACTTGGATGAAAGGCTATCCTGGAAAGCTCACATCAACGACTTATTGGCCAAATGCAAACGGTGCTAAACACAATTAAAGTCCTATCGAATATATCTTGGGAAGTGAATGGAAAACCCTACTAAGGGTGTACAGAGTAATGATACTGTCAAAATAGACTACGGCGCAGTAGTATACTTTTCAGCACGCAAATCTTTGTTAGACCGGCTGGAATCCATCCAATGCGAATGCATACGACTACAATTGGTGCGTTTAAAACCAGTCCACATAAATCAATAAGGTTTGAAGTAGGGTTTCAGCCTTTATCACTTAGGGCTACTTATCTTCTACTGTGTTACGGGGCTAAAATACACACAACCAGATCATCCTGCATATGACATCTTCTTTAAGTCCTCCATAGATCCTGTATTTAACAATCGCCCACAATCACTAGACCAGCAACTATCAGATACCAAGAAAAACTAAACAGACTACAAATAAAGTCCCAAACACCTTCCAGGCTAGAATACAGGAAACAGCTGGCAAGAAAGTAAGTCACTAGTAATTGAAAACTAATGCAATATCAAAGGAACACTCCACCGATACTATATTCAGAAGGATTTAAAGAACTCCAAAATGAATACAACAGCTACCAATTTATATACACAGACGGATCGAAAACAAACGAAGGAACTGGATGCGCTGTAGTTGTAAACGAGGAGATAACCACCTGTTTAACCCTACCCAAGTGGACGAGCATTTATACAGCTGAAATGATCGCTATCATGCAAGCTCTGCATATATGTATGTCATCACAAAGTAACAAATTTATAATCTGCACATATTCGAAAAGCAGCATACAGACAATTCAAAACAAATCCGAAAAAGATGATCTTGCCAACATAATCATATCACAGTTAAACAATCTCAAGGAACACGCATACGTATATACCTTATGTGGATTCCAAGCCACAAAGGTATATATGGCAACGAACGGGCAGACAAAGCAGCTCGACAGGCCTCTAAAATGTGACAACTGACGAAGTACCCGTTCGTATACATGATTTAAAGCAATATTACAAACGGATAACAAACAAGGAGTGGGAAGAAGAGTGGATGGCATCCGACAGTAAATTAAAATCAGTAAAACTTCCATAAAAACAGCTGAATATCCGCATTCTCAAACGGCGCGAGCAGGTAGTAATAACACGCCTGCGTATCGGCCATGCAACATTACCTCGTCGTACATGCTATCCCCAATAACGGCAAGAAGGCAAAACCAGTATGTGAATATTGCAATATCGACCTTACAGTCATAAAATACCAACAAACGTAAAAGAGGCTTTAGCACTAACGGACGATATGACAAGGAGAACAATTAAATTCCTAAAAGCTATTAATTTATTCGACAAGATATAAGCAGATAATAAAGTTAATATAACGTAAAATAAGAGATGTACAACAATGGGCTAATGATCCTAGCAATCGATGCCCTATCAAAAAAAAAAAAAAAAATATATATATATATATTTAACTTTATATTAATTTATATAATTAAATATAAATCAATGAGAGTGGAACTATAAATTAATGAAGTGAAGTTATTAGTTTATAAACATTATTACGATGAACCTGAAAAAAAGAAATGATGAATAATTATATTTTTATTAGATAGTTTTAACATCGTATTATATGATTGTTCTAATTTATTATTAATATTTACTGTAATTAATATATTAAATATTTATATATATATATATATATATATATATATATATACATAATAGAATTAATATATAAATGTTTAATATAAAAATAAAATAATATTTCAAGAATTTAAAATTATTGCTTTTGGTCTTTGATAAATAAATCATTTATATAAAAGAAATAATTCTTAAAAAAAACTTATGAGTTACTAGAAATTAAATTTATCATTGATTGAATATTAAATTAAAATTAAAATTAATTAATCTTTTATTTTTATTAATGATTTATTTGTAATTATATTTTTATATATTTGAGGGCTCAATAAAATATTTATATTAATATATTTAAAATAAATTTTATTTATTTCAGTTTTAATTATTGGTTTTAACTATTTTAATTGATATTTATTATTTTAATATTAAAATAATTTTTTATTTTAATTATTTACAATAAATTAAATATTTTATCTTATAAAATAGTAAAATTTAATTTGTTAATAATTTATTTATTGTTTAATTGTTTTAAATTAATTGATTTAATTTAATTTAAATAAATTAAATTTAATTTTAAGAAAAATAATTTAGGGTAAATTATTTAAATAAATATAATTTAATTTTTTAAATGAAAATTTTAGTATAGTATAATTTTATATTAATTTTATTGATTTGTTTAGTATTTTAATTTTTATTTAAATATTTAGGGTAAGTATTTAAATAAAAATTAATTAATGTTAGGTAACATAAATTATTAATATTAGTCATATAATTAATTAAATTTGATTTAATTATTTAATTAAATTTAATTATTTGCTTAATAAAATTAAGAAATTTTATATTTAATCTAAAATTTCTTTTCTAGTTGGAAATTTTTCAATAAAGAAGTATAGTTTTAATTTTACATGCAAAATATAGAATTAAAAGAAATAATAATTTAAGATTTTATTATGGAAGTTTTGAATTATTTGTTTAAAATGGGAGGAGTTTGCGGATTTTTTGACTACTATACAAATTTTTACAATAATTTTCATTTTTATAAAATTTAAATATTTTTTAAAATTTAGATTTGAAATTAATAATAATAATTAAATTTATTTATTTATAATGTAGTAATAATAATTTTATTAAAATAGTCAATAATAATTTTTTAATTAATAATTATATATTTTAATAAATATTTTTTCTATTTTTAAAAATTAAAGTTTAATTTTGGCTTTATTATTTACTTTAAAATTAATCTACATGTGAAATTTTATTTAAAAAGTTTTTTTTCAGTATTTAATATTGAAAATTTATTAATATATGTTTCAGTAAATTTTAATAAATCTAATAAAATTTGTGCCAGCAATTGCGGTTATACAAATATATTAATTAAATATTTTGATTTTAAATTTTAATTTAATTAGAATTTAATATTTAAATTTTTAGGTGAAATTTAAATTTAAATATTAATTGTCATAATGATTTTAAATTTATTAAAATTGAGATATAAACTAGGATTAGATACCCTATTATATTAATTGTAGAATATATAATCAGATTAGTATTTGTTGTTCATGAAAATTAAAAAATTTGGCGGTATTTTAGTCAGTTCAGAGGAACCTGTTCTATAATTGACACTCCACAATAAGTTCCACTTTTATTAATTTAGCTTGTATATCGTTGTTTAGAGTTTTTTTTAAGAATTGGAATTTTCAAGGTTTATAATGATAAATTATTTCAAATCAAGGTGCAGTTTATATAAAAGTAGAAATGGGTTACAATAATAGTATTTTTGGAAAATAATTTTAAATTGTTATTTGAAATTGGATTTGATAGTAATATAAAAAATTTATTTAATATGATAAATGCTCTAAAATATGTACATATTGCCCGTCACTCTCATTTAAATTGAGATAAGTCGTAACATAGTAGATGTACTGGAAAGTGTATCTAGAATTATCAAATTAAAGCTTATAATAAGTTTTTTATTTACATTAAAAAGATTGCTGTTTAATACAGTTAATTTGATTTAATTAAATTATTTTTATAATTTAATAAAAATATTTTTATTTTATTAATTATTAAGAAAAATTTTTTTTAATTATAGTTTATTATTAATGTGAATGAAATTTTAAAAATTTTTAAAAGAAGAATTAATTTTTTGTACCTTTTGTATCAGGGTTGATTAAATTAAAATCATTTAAATGATTTTCTCGAATTTAAAAGGGCTAATTAATTATTTATTTATTTGTAATATAAAATTTTAAAATAATTAATTTGAAATGAAATTTTATTCGTTTTTAAATATATCTAGTTTTTTAAGAAAAGAATTTAATTCTATTATTATTTATTTAAAGATTAATTTTTAATTTTTAAGTTTTAATATTTAATATTTAATGGGATGAGCTTTTATTTAAAGATTTAAAAATTTTATTTTATTAATATTTTGTATGATTTGAATTGTTAATCATAGTTATAATTTAATAGTTATTTATTGTTTAATTATCAATTTATATAAATTTCAAATTTTTATTAAAAATTAATTTTACATTTTACTATTAGTTATTATGATTAAATTAGTAAATTTTTATTTAAAGATAAAGTAAATTTTATTTTATTTATAAAAGGAATTCGGCAAATTAATTTTCTGCCTGTTTATTAAAAACATGTCCTTTTGAAAATAATTTAAGGTCTATTCTGCTCAGTGAAAATTAAAAAGCCGCAGTATTTTAACGGTTTTAAAGGTAGCATAATAGTTTTTTAATTGAAATCTGGAATGAATGATTGGACAAGAAAATATCTGTCTCTTTATGAATTGTTTTTGAGTTTAATTTTTAAGTCAAAAAGCTTAAATGTTTTTAAAAGACGAGAAGACCCTATATAGTTTTATTTATTATAATTAATTGAGAATTAAATTTTAAATAATAAATTTAATTGGGGTGATTAGAAGATTAAATAACCTCTTATATTTATCATTGATTTATGAATTTTGAATCTTTATTTTAAAATTTTAAATTAAATTACCTTAGGGATAACAGCGTAATTTTTTTAAAGTTCTTATTGAAAGAAAAGTTTGCATCCTCGATGTTGGATTAAAATTTATTTTTGGTGTAGAAGCTGAAATATTAAGTCTGTTCGACTTTTAAAATTTTACATGATCTGAGTTTAAACCGGTGTGAGCCAGGTTGGTTTCTATCTTTAATTTAATAAAATATTTTAGTACGAAAGGACCAAATATTTAATAATTTATTTATATTTGAATATTGTTACTTTGGCAGATTAGTGCAATTGATTTAGAATCTTTAGATATATTTTATATAGGTAATAATTGTTTATAAATGATTTATTTTGTTTATTTATTAGATTTTTATTTTATTAATTTGTATTTTAATTGGAGTTGCATTTTAACTTTATTTGAGCGGAAGATTTTAGGTTATATCCAGATTCGTAAAGGTCCAAATAAAGTGGGTTTTACTGGAATTGTTCAACCATTTAGTGATGCAATTAAATTATTTTCTAAAGAGCAAATTAGTCCTTTAATGTCTAATTATATTTCTTATTATTTTTCTCCTGTATTAAATTTGTTTTTTTCATTAATTTTGTGGTTGTGTTTACCTTTTTTAAGTTTTTTTTTACATTTTCTTTTAGTTTTTATTTTTTTTTGTGTTTCTAGTTTAAGAGTTTATACAATTATAATTGCCGGTTGATCTTCTAATTCTAATTATTCTATATTGAGGGGAATACGTTGTGTAGCTCAGACAATTTCTTACGAAGTTAGTTTAATTTTAATTTTACTTTCTTTTTAGTGATAATTGGAAGAGTAAGAATTTTTGAATAGTGTTTATATCAATTGAATATTTGATTTTATTTATTTCTTTTCCTTTATGTTTAATTTGATTTTCTTCTAGATTAACAGAAACTAATCGTACTCCTTTTGATTTTGCTGAGGGAGAATCAGAATTAGTCTCTGGATTTAATATTGAATATGGAAGTGGAGGTTTTGCTTTACTTTTTATGGCTGAATATTCAAGAATTTTGTTTATGAGAATAATATTTGTTTTATTTTTTTGGTGGATTATTTTTAATTATTTATTTTTTATTTGTTTTATTTATTTCTTTTATATTTATTTGAACTCGTGGGACTCTACCTCGTTTCGGCTTGAAAAGATTTTACCTATTTCTTTAAATTTTTAATATTTTATTTAGGATTGAAATTGTTTATTTTTGTTCAAATTATTTAGTTAATTAATTATAGTAAAGTTAATAGAGTAAATTAACTCTTTATTATATTTTCAAAATATATACTTATACAAGTTCATTAACTTAATTGAATATAATTTTATCTCAAGATTTTGATGCTATGAATATAATAGGAAAAAATGAAATATAATGTAGTTAAAATTTGTCCTGTTAAGATAAAAGGATCTTCAACTGGTTTAGCCCCAATTCATGTTAATATTAAAATAATTGTTAAGAATGATCAAATTAAGATTTTATTTAATGGATAAAATGAATTTCTTTGAATTTTTTTTTAAATATTGGTATGATGAATAAAATTATAATTGATATTAAAAGTGCAATAACTCCCCCTAATTTATTAGGAATAGATCGTAAAATTGCGTATGCAAATAAGAAGTATCATTCTGGCTGAATATGGATTGGGGTAACTATAGGATTAGCTGGAATGAAATTGTCTGGATCTCTTAATATATATGGTTTAGATAAAATAAATAATGAAAATATAGTTATAGTAATTATTACACTTATTAAATCTTTAAATGAAAAATATGGATGAAATCGAATTTTATAAATGTTTCTATTTGACCCCAGAGGGTTATTTGATCCAGTTTGATGAAGAAATAATAAATGAATTATAACTATTGCTGCAATAACGAATGGTAAAGAAAAACATCGTGTTAATGTGGCATTATCAATGGCGAATCCACCTCACATTCATTGAACAATAGATGTTCCAATGTAGGGAATAGCTGATAATAGATTAGTAATAACAGTTGCACCTCAAAATGATATTTGTCCTCATGGTAATACATAACCTAAAAATGCTGTAGCTATAACTAGAAATAAAATAATTATTCCTGATATTCATGTTTCTTATATATATATATATATATATATATATATATATATATATATATATATATGATGAATAAAATAGTCCTCGTCCAATATGTAAATATATACAAATAAAAATAGTGATGCCCCATTAGAATGAATAATTCGAATAAATCATCCATAATTAACTTCTCGGCAAATATGAGCTACTCTATTGAAAGCTAGTGAAATATCAGGAATATAATGAAAGGCTAAAAATAATCCTGTTAAAATTTGAATTATTAAGCACATTCCTAATAAAGATCCAAAATTTCATCAAGTTGAAATATTTGATGGTGAAGGTAGAGTAATTAATGAATTGGAAAAAATTTTTAATAGTGGGTTAATTTTTATAATTTTCATTAAAATTTTTGTCGTAGAGGTCCATATTTAATTGTGGTGATTTTTACTACTGCAATTAATGTAATTAAAAGATATGTTATTAATATAATTGAAATTATTCTTATTGGGTATGATATAAATTTTATTAATCTTGAGAAAAAAATGGTTTGATATTAAATTTTAATGAATCAATATTGTTAAATCTATTTTGCAAATTAAATGATTCATTTGTTAAAATAATAATTAATAAAATAATAAGAATTATGAAAAGAAAATTGTAATATAATTACTAAATTTAAATTTTCATTTGATGCAATTCTTGTTATGTAAATAAAAAGAACTAATAATCCTCCAATTATTACAATAAATAAAATATAAGAAAATCAAAATTTATATTTAATAATCCTGTAATTATACAAATTAGTGTTGTAATAATAAGTAATGTTAATCCTATAGCTAATGGATGATTAATTAAAGTTAATAATAAAAAGAATGAAATTATTAATCTTAATAATATTTCTATACAGAAAATAGTTTATTTAAAATATTAATTTTGGAGATTAATGAAATAGTTATTTATTTTTCTGAAGTTTTAAAAGTTATTCTTATTTTTGATTTACAAGACCAATATTTTTATTAAATTATTAAAACAATGGTAATTAATAATGTATTAATTTTTTTTTCTATATTTTTAATTGGAGTTTTGGTTTTTTGTTTAAAATGTAAGCATTTACTTTTAATATTATTAAGACTTGAGTTTATTATATTAAGTTTATTTTTTGGTTTACAAATTTCATTAACATATTATTATTGTGAGGGTTCATTAGGTCTATCAATTCTTGTTTTAATAGTTCGTTCTTATGGAAATGATTATTTTCAATCTTTTAATATTTTATGATAAAATTTATTTTTTAATAATTTTATGATTCCTTTATGTTTTTTAAAAATTATTTTGAATTATTCAGTTTTATTTTTATTATATTTTATATATTTTTTCTTTGTTTTAATTTTACATTTTTTTATAGTTCAATTAGGTATTTATTTGGGTGTGATTATTTAAGATATTTAATAATTTTACTTAGTATTTGAATTTGTACTTTAATGATTATAGCTAGAGGAAAAATTTATATTGAAAAAATTATAGTGATTTTTTTATTTCTTGTTTTAATAATATTATTTTCATTATTTATAACTTTTAGTTCAATAAATATATTTATTTTTATATTTTTTTGAAGTTAGATTGATTCCAACATTGTTATTAATTTTTCCTATAATTGTTTCTTTAATATATATATATATATATATATATATATATATATATATATAATAATAATAATTTTATACTTTAGATATTTATTATCCTTCTTTTCATTAAATAATATTTATTTTATGTTTGTACAATTTTGTTTTTTAGTTAAGATTCCAATATATTTCGTTCATTTATGGTTACCTAAGGCTCATGTAGAGGCTCCAATTTCTGGGTCAAAAATTTTGCCTGGGGTAATGTTGAAGTTAGGGGGATATGGATTAATTCGTTTTATAAAAATTTATATAATTGTGGGTTTAAAGTATAACTTTATTATTATAATTATTGGTTTAATAGGGGGATTTATTATTTCTTTAATTTGTTTACGTCAAATAGATGTTAAGTCTTTAATTGCATATTCGTCAGTTTCACATATAAGATTAGTGTTGGGAGGTTTAATAACAATAAATATATGAGGTTTGTATGGTTCAATTGTAATAATGATTTCTCATGGTTTATGTTCATCTGGTTTATTTTGTTTAGCTAATTGTTCATATGAACGTTTATCTAGTCGTAGATTGTTTTTGAAAAAAGGTTTAATTAATGTAATGCCTAGAATAAGATTATGGTGATTTTTATTGTGTTCTTCTAATATAGCAGCACCTCCTTCTTTAAATTTATTAGGGAAATTATATTAATTAATAGTGTAGTTTCTTATAGTTGAATTACAATAATTTTAATTAGATTGATTTCATTTTTAGAGGTTGTTATTCTTTATATTTATATTCAAATACTCAAAATGGTAAATTGATTAATGGTATATATTCTTATTCTTCTGGATGTATTCGTGAATATTTTCCTGAAGCAATCCGAACCTCATATGTCTGCAGCGCTGTGGTTTGTGTTCAGGCTGGATTGTGCCGACTAGTAGGCATTGAACGCGACGGTGACTGGTTGGAAGCGCCTAATGAGTCGCCAAAAATGTTGGCAGCAACTGTTGAAGACGGGCAACGTATTACATCCATGCTGTCGGTCACCAACGTACAGCGCGCGTTAACACTAATCGTCGCTATAAAGCCAACTGGTGGCTAATCAACCACCATACCGGACAAGGTGCGCCTGTCGGCTACGCTAAGAAGGTATTAGTTTCGCAATTATCAACTAATATCAGCAGGAGATTGCCGACATGGCGCACACGGTACACTGGGCCAGCACCCTATACGTTTTGGACCTGGCCGGTATCGCAGGCTTGCGTGGGGTTCAGGATCCACGCCCACACGCGAATGTCACGGTCACTTTATCGACAGATGCTAAAATGCGTTTCTCGTCGATGCCGGCGGGGACGCATCGTTTAGCCATTGCATACGAGGCTGCTAGAGGCTAATTAAATCGCCGATCGTAAGGTTATGCCCTCTGCTGAGGATTTCGGGGAATTCCGTTGTCTCGACAAGCCGTGCTCGCCAGCTTATCTTCGCACCATATTGGTGCCAAATACCTGACTGGGCGTAACCGGTCGGATTACCAGGACTCGCACAACGATATATATTTGGGTCGTCTGGGCACCTACATCCGACGCATGTTCAGCAAGTCAACCCTTGCGCAGAGAGGATTACTTCCGGAATGGGAGCAAATCTTGACCCAGTTTAAAATGGCAGCGGCCCAAGCATCGGCGAATGCGCAAGCGGTTATCCAGCAGGCATCCAGAGGGATGACAGATGAACAGATAGAGATGCTGAAACAGCATTTTCGTTAATTCAGGTTCCTCTCCCCGGGCACCTGAACCATCGACTTCTAGGGGAGGGACGATGGTGGCGGAGGCGGTTATGGGATGCGAGGTGTCCTCCGCCCCACCAACTCCAAAACGCAGCAGGGCAAAGGGAAGAAGAGGTAAGCTGCAGAGACTGATGCGTTTTCGTTATTTTAGTGTTAGTGCCATTACTATGACATAGCATACTCAGTGTGATTGTTCGAATATAATAGGTTTTGTTTATGTTGCTTAAAAACCTAAGGGTTGAACTGCCTACTAGGCGCGTCCCCAGGTGGCGGATAGGGGAACGACCTTGCAAATGATCGTAAGTGATGCAAGGCTATCACCGAAATATGAGCTCGTGGCTTTAAACCGCTACTGTTAGCTCTACGAATACGGTGTCGCGGACCAGTTCACGTGGGGCCTCGTAACTAACGAGGACAGGGATGCCAACCGCGTTCCCCTAGCTGAAAGTCCACTTTTCTTATACTAGTCTTGAGTGGCTTCCCTTGCTTTAACTATTTCCTATAGGAACACTCTGGTTCCAACCTTCTTCTCTTCAGGCTCCCAACGAAATCTGGGAGACCTCTCCTTTTCTCTTCTCGTCCCAGGACATACACCGTCAAAAGTGTATACGGGTGTGGCAAGCCGGATGTCCCTGCCGGGGACGGCTGAGCGCTAGCGTCTCCTAATACCGCAACCGCGAACTGTACTTCAGAGACTCTAGTAGGGAGTGGCCAGGAACGTTGTACAGGTAGTGGTCGGTGGTCTTGGCTTCACCGCCTGGACTGCGAGGACCCTGGACTGCGAGGAAACCTCTATAAAAATCCTCCAATCCCAAGGTCGTTTGGCAGTTTTAGGTGCTGAAGGGATTGCGCGAGGAAAGCCTAAGCGTGGTCAAGGGGAAGCTTGGTCCTTAGCGTTGAAACGCCTGTGGGGAAACGGGCGCCTCTCCACAGTATAATGCCCTGCTGCGGTTTGCCTGCTCTGCTTCAGTTGACACCTTTTCAGTGCATTCTCGTGGAACAGTATGTCCATATTAAATTCTCTCGATGAGGACTCATCCTCTAAAATGGGCGTTGGTGAGGAACAACGGAAAAATTTCTTAAACGATAATATAATGGAACAGTTGACGTCGGGTAACACCCTCGGTTTCTGGTCATTAGGAATCAAAATTTGATAATTTTGAAAAGGACAATCCATTTGAAATTGGAGAACTTTATACAATTTATTAGGCTATGTAAACTCTTGTAGAAAGATTAGTACAGGTCTATTGATTGACACGCGGTTCAACAAACAAGCACAATGTTGTTTAAAACTAGAAAGGTTCGGCAATAACTCCGTAACTGTGGAACCCATCTTACTTACTTACTTTACATTGTAAAGGTGTTATAACGTGCAAGGATCTACTTAATTGCACAACAGAAGAAATCCTGGAGAACTTAAAAATCAAAAGGTTATAGATGTTAGAGAATAACAACGAGGAGATGGACAGACTGTCAATACGGCAAGCTTAATTCTCACTTTCTGTAGTCAGGTATTACCAGCCAGTGTGAAAGTGGCTATTTATAGACTCCCGTTAGACTGTACATTCCACCTCCATTACGGTGCTTTAGATGTCAACTCTTTGGGCACATGACTACTGCATGTAAAAATGTCCAAATTTGCGTATGCTAAGAAATTACACAAAGGCCAACCATGTGAAAACCAGTCATATGCGCAAACTGCAATGGAGAACAACCGCTAGGTCAAAGGAATGTCCAAAGTATAAGGAAGAAGTTGCTATACAGGAATTAAAAGTTAAAATAGAATTACGTATTTTGAAGCACGCAAGCAAGTCATAGGACAAACACCTAAACGTGAGAGATCTTGTGTCTGAGTTAGTACCTCATCTAATAACGGAACTGAAAGAACATTTTGTCGAAACAAAAAGAATATTCCAACAACCAGTTCGGTAGACTCAAAGAAAACGTATATTGTTGATCAAAACTCTGACTTGATGGAAATAGAGTCAAACGATAAGAGAAAGCGTCATTCTGAAATATCAGAGACGTCCTCGCAAAATTTAGACGAGGAAGAATTTAATGAAAGTAGACTTAGTCTACTAAAACAAAAGAAGAAGGGTTGGCCCAAGGGCAAACCACGCAAAACTTCTGAATTGTGATATTAAATTTAGATTACTTTAACTGTGATATATTTGACTGTGACATGTACGTGTGTTTGTTTTTCATAAATGTATAGTAGTCCTCGTTTTTACATTATCTCTAATTTTATATTTTTCTATCTCTACAAAAGACATTCCCTTATTTTATTCGTAAAGCTCAATTTTATATTTACATATACACTCATCCATTATGGAGAATACCATTATACAGTGGAATTGCAACGGGATAATAAGTCACTACTGTGACCTAAAATTACTAATACGGGATTACTCTCCATTCTGCATCTGTTTGCAGGAAACCCATCTCAAAGAAGGCCAACCCTACAAGCTAAATGGATACTCTATATATCGTAAAGACTTTCCCACAACCTCCGTGCTCGAGGAGGAGTAGCAATTTTAATTAAGAATGACATTAAGGTAACACCAATACAGCTAGTAACACCTATCCAAGCTATAGCAGTACGTTCATCATACCCTGTAGACCTGACGATATGCAAGTGTATCTTCAAGAGTTTAATTGGGAATTAAAAGACCTAAGTAAACTCTTAAGTCAGTTACCTGCTCCATTTGGCATTTTTGGCGATTTTAACGCCAATAGCGATCTATGGGGATCTAATCGAAAAGACACTAGAGGCCGCTTTATCGAATTCCTTATTGAAAAAGCAAAATTAGTCCTCCTAAACACAGGATCTGCCACTCATCTCTCAGCCAGGAGGGATTTCAGCTGTTGATTTAACTATAACCTCACCTGGGATATCTCCTCATCTCTCTTGGAGGACAGCGGATCAACTCTATGGTGCGGATCATTTCCCCATAATTGCAACCATAGATAGCCTTAAGATTGATACGTGTAAAACTCGGTTGATGAATTTATGGTCTTTAATTTGCGACCTCGTGTATGTTGTTGGAAAACGGCAACATTGTCACTAAATATCGTTTCAATTTAAAATATTTCAAACACGTGATACTTTAAAATTTTGGATTGGTGAAAATAATCAGGCTATGGGTTTTTTTTTGTTTTCTGGTACTTCGAGATAAGAAGTAAAACGCCATTTTGGGTAAAATGCGTAGTGTGAGGCACATGTAAAATTTGGAAAAGTGTTCCTAGAAATTGGATTGAATTGTTCAAGAAAATTTTAACTCAGCCTGTTGCTGGTTTTATTCTTTTCCATATAAATAAGTCCTGTTGGGGACTTCGAATTTAGTTCGGCTTTAATTTTTTTGTTGCTTCTGCTACACTTTGGCTTCGATCAAGAGGTAAGCTACTCACTTTCGTTACTTATTTACAAGACATAGTTTGAAATGCATGCGTACATGTTTTGAAATTGTTACTACAGCTAAAGATCATATTTTAAAATTGGGGTATCGACTTAAATTCTAACACATTTATCTTATATAGGTTCTTTTGGTTCTTTACACATTCACTCAAGATTAACATATCTCGTGCTTCCATAAGGAATAATTAAACCGTTCCTGACAACACATTTGGATATCACTCGTCCGAGGGATGAAATATTAGTTAGCGGTCTTCAAGCCTGAATGGAAACCATCTACGATTACTCCTTCTCCTAATATCTTCCGACTTAACAGAAGAAATATACATTACACCTACGTTTAGTTTCCGATAAGTATTATTGTTACACGCAGACACAATTTTACCTATGGTGAGTGACCTTTAATCGCTTTTCTATATAACGAGGCTCTCGTTATCTGTACTTTACTGAAAGTCTTAACCATTATATTACTGTGCTACTACATGTATTAGTGTGTTTCTGCAATTCTCTTAATCTTGAAATTAATGCTTAGGCTTTACTGCTAAACAATTTTTTTCTGAATAATCGAGAGTAATACTATACAATTGTACCTGTAAAAGATAAATTGGGTTATTCAAAGTTTCGCTTATACTTACATTTAACTTTGCAATAGAATTTATATATTATCTATTTACTTTTCTTGTATACTGGCTTTGTTCTGCTAAATAACCGAAATTGTGAAACGGTTAGAATTACCTGTGTTTACTGTACATACAACCAGCTGTTTGTTTCACTGAATGCTGCTCGTTGAGTTAAATATACAATGTATGTCATAAGATTAGGCTAACTGTTGGGGTTTCAATTACTGCGTAATTAAACGGGAATATTTATTTACTAGCTTTGGGGTTGTATAACATTTATAATTTTTCTTTCGGATTACAATTTTAATATTTGTTTATTCTAAAACTGTCTGAAGTAGGAGTTACTAATCGAATTTTTTTGTAGCTTTATGCTTACTTGCCAACTTGGTAATCAACTTGGCCTTTCAAAATTTATCTAAATGCTTTATGCTTATTGATTTTTCTGTAATGCTCATGTTAACTAAATTTAATAATATTTTGTGCTTACATAAGTAAACAACAGGGTAGACATCTAGTGCTAAAAATTTTTGTTTGATATTTGGGGTTTATTTGCGTCCGGTTGATTGGAAACTGATAAGTTAATCCAACGGAGAGCTCTTCGCTGAATTTCGGGAAACAAACAAAGAAGTCAATTTCGGATAATTATAAATATATGTTTTGGGTATTATTTTTCTTTAGGGTCAACACTAGATGCCGAACCGCATTGTGGCTGAGTAGGTAAAGTTCAAGTAAATTTCATAGTTTGTTTTCAGTGCTGTCGGAAAGGTAAGTTGATTGCTGGTGGTTTATTTCATGGAGACATGGTCTCTGATTATATTTTGTGTTAGATATTTATGAACATTTGATTGCTATTGTAACATTTATGCTATCTAACGTTAGGGTATATTAAACAAGTGGTGTTATACGATTGTACGTTCTTTCATTAATCCTGTGATCTACGACTCCATTCCTAACCAGTTCCTCCTCAGTGTGGACTTAGTTCACCACTTTCTTTTAGCTGTCTCTTTTGTCCTAGGTGGCCGTAGCCCTTTTCTTGATAGAGGGGCGATAAAGAAGTCAATCAAGTGGTGCCCTTTTTTAAACTTTATGTATTTCCTTTCTCCTGCCAAAACGCCCATGCATCCAAGTGCTGAACCGACCGACTGAGCTTCCGGCTAATTCCTCTTTTCCTTGTTACTGCACCTTGGTCACCAATTTCTACCAATATCCTTTTGTGCACGTAACAAGATGGAAAATCACCCAGTTCCTAAGAGATGGGTTATAAGTAAGGCAGACTGGTGTCTGCATCAACAATTTCTTTCTCTCCCACATACAACACAAACAATCGAAGGCGATATATTCTTATTGGTATCCTCCATCTTAAACGCAGCAGCTGCGTCCGTTCCAAAAGAGCGCTAACGCTCGGAAATGTGGAGTTCCATGGTGGAATTGTGAAGTTGAATCTGCTATCAAAGAAAAAAGCAAGCTTTTAACCGATTGCGAAAAACCCTATCCAAGCTAATCTTATCAAGTTTAAACAACTTCGAGCAAAGTCACGGCGTATAATCTTGTTTCATAAGAGAAAGTCTTGGAATCAATATGGTAACACACTTACTTCCTCTTCACCTCCCTCTGAAGTATGGAGAAAGATTAAGGCTGTTGCCGGATTAGGAAATTTACCACCATAAAACAGCTGCTAATAATAATATATCAATCACTTCACCTCTTGACCTAGCAGAAACTATGGCAGATCAGTTTGAAACTACCAGCAATTCTCAAAATTATGAAGAAGCCTTCCTACTAAATAAAAAGCAGAGAGAAGTGAAACTAGACTTCTCAACTGATATGTCCCATAATTACAATGAACCATTCTCGATGAATGAGCTAAATTTCACACTAAAAGGTTTAAGATCACCAGCGGTTGGCACAGATAACGTGAATTACGAATTCTGAAGCACCTAAATTTATCCCTCAAGACATACCTCCTAAACATATACAACTCGATATGGACCACTGGATCTTTTCCGCAAGCCTGGACTGAGGCTATAATTATTCCGACTCTAAAAGATAATAAAGATCCCACAAATCCCAACAGCTACAGACCAATTAGTCTAACGTGCTGCCTAAGCAAAGTTCTTGAAAGAATGGTAAACTATAGGTTAGTATACGCCCTAGAAAGTCAAAACCTTCTTAACCGAAACCAATACGGTTTCCGGAAAGGAAGATCCACCCTAGACTGCTTAGTACATCTAGAAAACAGCATACAAGACTCTTTTAAGGAGAGAGGCCATCTTATAGCTATATTCTTCGATCTAGAGAAGGCCTTCGACATGACTTGGAAGCATGGCATAATAGAAAAATTGCATAATTGGGGTATACGTGGCAATCTGCCAATATTTATCCATTCCTTTCTCTCCAATCGAAAATTTCATGTAAGAGTCGGTAACACTTTTTCGACTCTACGAAGGCTAGAGAACGGGTGGCACAGGATCTACCATAAGTGTGACACTATTTGCCATTGCAATCAATGATATTGCATCAAACTTACCTGAAGAAATCGAAAGATGTATTTACGTTGACGATCTCTGCATATATGCTAAATTAAACGCCACACAAGAAATCAATTCTAATTTACAAAGAGGCATAAATATAGTTTTAAAGAACGCTGAGCAGGTGGGATTTAAATTCTCACTAGAAAAACTAATTGTGTCCATTTCTGTAGATTGAGACTTCCACATGTGCTATACATCCATCAAACCGTCATCAAATACGTACAAAAATTAAGTTCTTAGGACTTACATTTGATTCTGACTTGAGATGGCGGACTCACACTGACGAACTAGTAGTAAAATGTCGCCGAATACTAAACATTTTACGCTGCTTAGCTGGCACAAAATGGGAGCTGATAGAGACGTACTAACAAAAGTGTACAAGTCTCTAGTACTCTCACGTATCGACTATGGCTGCGTAGTATATGCATCCGCAAGAAAGGGCGTCCTAAACAAAATTAATGCTGTCCACCACCTTGGACTAAGGTTATGTGGAATTAGGAATACCTTCTCTTTACAAAAGAAGAGAACAACTGCTATTGAATTACTTAGCAAGGATAAAAGCACGACCGCAACACCCAATTTATAATATATTATTTCACAAATTACGCGAATATGATAATAATCCTACCATTACACGACCGATGAGAACTGAGGGCAAGAACTTCTAAAAAGTACCAGTATATGTTGCCAGAAATATTGCAACCTGAACTCAAAGAGGTAGCGCCTTGGAGTATACGCCTACCTACTTTGATAAAAATCAATAGCGATTTTAATAAAGACACATCAAACAATTTAATGAAAAGCTGCACCATTTACGTGAAGGGCATTAGAAACAAGGCCGTTACAGGGAGCGCAGTTGTAATAGATAACAAGCCGCATAGCTGGTCATTACCAAAATCGAGCCCGTTATATATGGCAGAACTATACTCATTTTATCAAGCTCTGTTATACTGTTCTATGAACCAGCTAGCAGGGTGCTACTATATCATAACAAACTCAAACGCCGTGGCAAATAATATAATGAACAAATTCACAACGAATACCATGACATACCTAATACTCTGTCTATTGCAAGAGCTGCATAACTCTACTAAAGATATTACAGTCCTGTTATTAACCAATTGCACAAAATTGATAACCTACAGTTAGCGGAAACCGCAGCCTGTGAAACAGCCGACAAAGCGCCAGGATTAGAATTACACACCATAGAGGATACTACTAAACAAGTATCACAACTAATAACCAAAGCCTGGCAAGAAGAATGGAGCCAGAAAGAAAACTTCCTGAAACGCATACAACCAATAATAAATAGTGGAAGAAATCAGATGAACATGTCCAGGCAAGAACAAGTAAAGATCAACAGACTGCGCATAGGGCACACAGCGCTTACATCTGCACACTACCTCACTGGAAACGACCAAGCAAAGTGTGAAACATGCGATACAACTCTAACTGTTGAACATATCCTACTCGAATGCTCAATGTATCAAACTGAGCGAATTAGAAGCAAATTAGGAAGAAGCCTGCAAGAAATCCTTAACAATAATTCTGACGAGATATTAAAAGTAATCAATTTTTTGAAAGATACAAGACTATTTTATAAAATATAGACTACAGAAGATAAAGAAAAGTATGGCGCTAATGACCTTGATGTCGACGCGCTTAATAACAATAAAAAAGTAATAATAGTAATAATAGTAATAATAGTAATAATAGTAATAATAGTAATAATAGTAATAATAGTAATAATAGTAATAATAGTAATAATAGTAATAATAGTAATAATAGTAATAATAGTAATAATAGTAATAATAGTAATAATAGTAATAATAGTAATAATAGTAATAATAGTAATAATAGTAATAATAGTAATAATAGTAATAATAGTAATAATAGTAATAATAGTAATAATAGTAATAATAGTAATAATAGTAATAATAGTAATAATAGTAATAATAGTAATAATAGTAATAATAGTAATAATAGTAATAATTGAATAATAATAATTGGATTGTTTATTCACCAAATATCATACAATTATCGGTCCAACGAAGTCTAAGAGACTTGTATGTCGGTTCCGTATATTTACAAGTTTACATATAAAAATAATTAACAATTCTTAATCATAAAAAAAATATTTTTGACATTCAAGAGTTCAATAAAGTAATATATAATTGACAACAAAAAAAAAAAAATAATATCCATCTATATTAAAAATTATTTAAAGTCAGAAAATCATATAGTCAAACTCAACTTAATAATGAATTCTATACAACAATATAAATATAAATATCAATATAGGTTAGCTTTAAAATAATATTAGATTGTTTCACAACAGCGTGTCAGATAAACAATAACGGTATTCACAATGCACAAAAAAAAAATTCTGTAAAAATAGATAGAATAAAATAGACAGTTTGAAAGAAAAAAAGAGAGAAAAAAAAATACCTATGTACCGCAGTTTACAAAAAGATAAATGATAATAGTAATAATAGTAATAATAGTAATAATAGTAATAATAGTAATAATAGTAATAATAGTAATATAATAATAGTAATAATAGTAATAATAGTAATAATAGTAATAATAGTAATAATAGTAATAATAGTAATAATAGTAATAATAGTAATAATAGTAATAATAGTAATAATAGTAATAATAGTAATAATAGTAATAATAGTAATAATAGTAATAAAATGGGGAGTAAAGTCGAACCAGCACCTCCACGTGGTACTCCCGGTAACGCTAACGCTGGTCGTATGTCGTTGGTCTTCGTCTTATTTGGCTGTCTTGATCCTTGTCTATTGTTTTTGTCCCCTGTGGGCTCGGGGAAGAATTGGCTCACGCCCGTCCTGGAGATCGTAGGAGGCGATCAATGGACCCACGCGTTTGCCGTGCGTGGCATCCCGTAAGGGGAAAAGGGGATCCTGGCAGTTGAGGGTGAGTGTCCACCCAACACACTGCTTTGGCCTTGGCTTCCCTGTAGACGGGCGGTCCCCTTCAGCCAAGGGGATCCATCGGCTTGTCGGCTCTGTGGCCGCTTACTTCTTTCTGTCTTTCCTATCCTATTTGCTATTTTTTCATACTTACCTTTAGTATTCCTTTGTTTTCTTCTTCATCTTTCTATATCTTCTTTCTTTGAGTCGACGTTGGCGAGTCTTTGCGAGGTAGAGTAGTGCTCGCTAGATCTCAACTCGGGAGGCTATACTTTTCAAGTATCCTGGCGTTCACATCGGTTCACGATGTTGTCGTCCCATTTGAGGCTCCGGGAGGGTGGGGAGCTTGAAAATGAAGTTAATTTATATCTTATGGATAATTTACTAGGTATTAACAGGATTTGGTAGTTTCAGAAAGAACTACCGATAAGGATAAACGACCCGGCGAAAAACAGGCAAACTCTATGGAGATGGTTGAGGATACATCGAAAACATCCTCAATTTTACATAATACCCCGTTGGGTGTTAGCAAAAGAAATATTGGGCCCGTTGGTTCAAACCCCGGTAGTATTAAGGCATCTCAGCCAAAATTTATTTTACTGAAACGGTTAGATAGTGATTTTTTTAAAGTTAACCCTTTTCTAATAGCGCGTGGTATTAGAGACGTTGTGGGAAAAGTTCGTTCTGTAAATAAAACAAAGGAAGGTTTGTTAGTCGAAACTTTTACCGATCGCCAAACAAATACGCTGTTAAATCTGAAACAGTTTATAGGTTATAACGTTACTACGTATCCCCATGGCACCTTAAACTATTCAAAGGGTGTGATCACATGCTCTGATCTTTGAATTGCACAGTAGATGAAATTAAGGAAGAACTGGCACCTGTCGGAGTAGTCGAAGTAAAACAGATGACCACTCGGAGAGATGGTAGTGTAATAGGAACGGCTTCATTTCTATTAACGTTCGCCGCTACTTACCTACCCGACAAGGTCAATATTGCATTTACAATCTGCCTGTTCGTCAGTATGTGCCTCAACCGTTAAGATGTTTCCGTTGCCAAAAGTTCGGACATACGTCAACTAATTGCCGACAGATCCAAGTCTGCATCTGTGGCAAAGCTATTCATGATGGTCAACCATGTGAACTTCCCATGGTTTGCATTAACTGTCAAGGGGGACATTCAGCACGATCCACCAACTGCCCAATATATAAACGTGAAACCGAAATTCAACGCATCAAGACGGAGAAAAGAATTAATTATGGTGAAGCAAAGTCTGAATTAATGCGAATTAGGCCGCAGATGTTTACACAATCTTACGCTTCCGTAACAGCACCCAAAGCCGAGAATATTGTTAACGTCGAATCTATTGTTAAAGCTATTCTTCCAGAAATAAGCAAGTTGGTCACAGAACAAATAGGTGTTGTAAAGCAAGCCTTAGAGCAAGTTAAACCTCTATTACTGACTCACCCAAAAATATTTCGATATCTGTTTTAGAAGTTCAGCCCAATGATCAGTCTGCTGAAACTTCAAACTTTGCTCGTCCTCATCGCACTTAATTATTACTGATGAGGCAAAATTAATGTAATGGACGTGGAAACCGTAAACGAAAAGCGGAAAAGATTCGAAGCATCTTCGTCTGTTACCACATCGCCTACGCATTCGATGCGGTCCAGCTTAGAGTCAATTGACGAAGCTGTTTTAAAGAGGCAACAAAGAAAAGAAAGGTTGGCCTAAGGGCAAAGCAAGAGGGCCCAGAGCAGACAATACGTGATATACTTCTGTGATAAATTTAAACTGTGATAATTATCTGTGATATTTTATATACCTTGTTTATTCGTCGTCTAAATAGTTGATTTTATTTATTTGTCTTTAAGTGTGGCTGTATTCACTTTTAACATGTCCGTAATGTCTATATATTTTATTTATATACATCTATTTATTTATTTTATCTATTTATATTTTATGTGTTCAGAGAGAACCAACATACTACACATTTTCAATTCAATTCTCAAACAAACAATATAGTGCAGTGGAACTGTAATGGGTGTATTCATCATTATTGTGAATTAAAACTTCTACCTCTGAAACCGAGCCGATGTGCGTTTGTTTACAAGAAACGCATTTTAGACCTGGTCAGCCATACTCGCTAAAAGGGTACTACTATAACAAAAGATGCAGATCCTACTGTAAAGGCTAGTGGAGGAGTCGCCGTGATAGTGAGAAACGATATAAAGTTTACAGAAATCCAGCTAAACACAACACTGCAGGCTGTAGCTATTCGCATCTCCGTACCTATATCTATTACTATTTGCAATATCTATCTACCTAATGCCAATTGGCAAATCCGAGACATAGAACAAATTGCATCTCAACTAACGGCCCTTTTCTACTGGTGGGTGATTTCAACTCGCACAACCCTTTTTGGGGATCAGCGCAACGAGACACACGAGGATACCAAATAGAACAGCTTCTGGATAGGGATAACTTGGTATTACTTAATACTGGTGCCTCAACTTATTTCAATGCAAGGTCCAGAAGCTTCTCTGCAATAGATTTATCGATCTCCTCAGCTAGGCTTGCTTCACAACTAAATTGGGAAGTTGCTGACGATCTTTATAGTAGCGACCACTTCCCCATCATCATCTCCACGAAAAATCCAAGGGAACAAAAAGTTCGACCCCGCCGATGGATAACTGCCGAAGCTGATTGGAAAATCTTTAAACAACGCCTCTCTCTTCCTAACATTGTGGATAACCTGGTACAGAACGTCGATGATTTTACCAACACCGTCTTGCAAGCAGCACAAGAAACAATTCCTCTGTCTAGCAATGTACCGTTAAAACGTGCGGTTCCCTAGTGGAATCCTCAAGTTAGAGAAGCCATTGAAACAAAAGAAAGCGTTTAGTAGATTCCGTAAGCATCCATCAGACGAAAATCTAATTGCCTTCAAAAAGCAAGAGCCCAAGCCGCCGTATCATTTTGCAAAGCAAGAGAGCGTCTTGGAGCGAATATGTATCTTCCTTGTCTGCAACTTCAAATACTAAAAAGTATGGCAGAAAATTAAAGCTATAGGCGGTAAGAAAAACACTACTTATCCTACACGTTTGCGACTAAACGACGGCTCTCTCACGGATAATCCATTAGTGATGGTAGAAACTTTGGCATCACAGTTCGAAGTTACAAGTGGTACACAAAACTACGAACAAGGCTTTCCAGTACGGAAGTCTCAAGAAGAAGTGGTTCTCGATTTTAGCACCGTAGCCTGCAACTATAACGTACCTTTTCGATAATCGAATTAGAATACGCTATAAATCATTCCAACTCATCGGCCCCTGGTGTGGACACGATAAACTACGAGATGATTCAACATCTGACCCCTGCATTTAAGTCCATTTTGCTGACCATTTTTAACAAAATATGGGAAAAGCATACTTACCCAAGTCAATGGAAGACCGCCGTTATCGTCCCTATGTTAAAGGAAGGCAAAGATCCTCTACTTCCAGCTAGTTATAGGCCTATCAGCCTTACCTGTTGTTTGGGTAAAGTTTTGGAGAAAATGGTTAGTAACAGGCTAAGGTGGTTACTTGAATCCAAAAATCTAATAGTTCCACACCAGGCAGGATTTCGAAAACATCGGGCCACGACGGATCAACTGGTGTACCTAGAAAACTCAATTCAAAGCTCTTTCCAGCGGAGGCAACATACAGTTGCGGTTTTTTTCGATCTCGATAAGGCGTTCGACATGGCTTGGAGGTTTGGCATTCTGCGAAAACTCTATAATTGGGGAATACGTGGCAACTTACCGCTATTTATATCGTCCTTTATGAGTGATCGTACATTCAGAGTTCGAGTGGGAGATTCCTATCTACCAGTAGGATACTCGAAAATGGTGTGCCACAGGATCCACCCTAAGTGTTATCCTATTTGCAGTTGCCATTAATGACCTGACGTCGTCAGTTGATGCCAGTGTTGGAAGGTGTTTATACGTAGACGATCTTACCATCTTTTATTCTGGACCCACGATAGGATCTGTCAGCCAAAAACTTCAGAACTCAATAGACCGTATCGTTTTAAACGCAGAGACAAATGGGTTTAAGTTTTCTAGAGACAAAACACACTGCGTACACTTCTGCAGACTTCGAAGGCCTCACTACGGCCCTCTTTTATATATTAAAGACAATCCGATACTGCCTAAAAACTCAGTCAAATTCTTGGGATTAATATTTGATTCTAAACTTTCTTGGTACGAACACGTCCAAAATCTCATTACAAAATGTAAATTAGCCTTAAATGTCAAATGTCTAGCCAATACCCAATGGGGAGCTAACCGATGCTCTGCTACGAGTCTATCGGTCTTTGGTATTGTCTAGGATTGATTACGGCTGCGTGGTATATGGCTCTGCCAGAAAATCTTTGTTGAAGCGTTTGGACCCAATACACCATGCGGGGCTTAGGTATTCTATAGGAGCTTTTCAAACCAGCCCTGTAGTAAGTATATGCAGTGAAACTGAGTTCCACCTTTAAGAGTACGATTTCAAACGTTACTCCTAAATTATACAATTGAGTTAGAGTCCAACCACTACACCCGAACTACCCTCTTATGAGCCAAAACGTAAACATGTACAGAAATCGGCCAAGCATTACCAGACCGGCATGCGTGAGAGCACAACAGTTACTACAAAATCTGCAGTTTTCGTTACCGGAGATATTATCGGTAGGTACAGCAGAAATTGCTCCATGGCTAACATCAAGTAAATATTCGCTTTGATCTCATGGTACATAACAAAATAAAGACTCCAATTCTGATCTCCCAGAACTTTCGGGCAATCCTCAGCGAATACCAGCAGCAATACGTCTGTACACAGACGGGTCCAAAACCAATGCAGGAGTTGGATCGTCATTTGTCGTGGGCGACGTAGCTCATGTTTGGACCCTTCCTAAACACGCGTCCATTTATACCGCGGAAGCATACGCAATATGGCAGAGTCTGCGCTACTGCGATTTAAGACTCACATAGGTTCATTATAGCCACCGATGCACTAAGTGCGCTTCATGGTATCTCCGATCCTTTTCTGACGATCCCTAACACAAAACATCATTTCCTTGATCAAACACTTGTGTGACACAGGGAAACAAGTAACTTTCATCTGGTTACCCAGCCACGTCGGTATAAGGGGAAACGAGTTAGCCGATCGAGCAGCTCGTCAAGCGGCGGACGGAGATACCGTCGAAGTGAACATACACAGACACCTTGATGTTAAAAAACATATAAGATCTCTTTGCTATGAAGTTTGGGCATCGGAATGGGGTGACACCAAAAACGAGCTAAGATCTATTAAAAACAATATTTACCGATGGCGACCACCGTTCCAACTATCAAGATCTGAGCTGGTTAGACTTCACCGAGTGAGAATCGGCCACACGGCTATTACACATTCTTATTTGCTCAAGGGCCAAGATCCCCAAATTGCCATGATTGCGGTGATCGTTTAACTGTGTCCCACATTATTTGCCGATGCGATGCTTATAGTAAAATTCGACAACGACTGGGTCTGTCTGACAATATAAGAGACAACCTGACGGATCCGACCAAAATCAAAGCCAGTATAAGTTTCATGCGGGCGATCAAAGTTTTTAACAAAATTTGATATTAGACTTAGGAATATCTACAGAAGTTTATCCGGTATTGATAATAGTGCCAATGACCATAGCAGTCGACGCACTTAAATAGAAAAAAAAAATAATAGTAATAATAGTAATAATAGTAATAATAGTAATAATAGTAATAATAGTAATAATAGTAATAATAGTAATAATAGTAATAATAGTAATAATAGTAATAATAGTAATAATAGTAATAATAGTAATAATAGTAATAATAGTAATAATAGTAATAATTGTTCCTATTTACAATATATCGTAGCAGCATACTCTGAAAATCGATTACGGTTCAGTAGTTTACTCTTCAACCAGGAAGTCATGGCTAGCCGCTCGAATCTCTTCATTATACAGCACTGAAGTTAGCTCTGGGTGCGTTTCACGAGCCCTAGATATTCTATCTACTGGAAGCCGGCTTTGAACCGCTATCTTATCGCTTCAAAAGACTTTTAATGAATTACCACACGAGAATTTTATCACATCCTTGCCACCCCAATTATGAATTGATGCTCGACTGCACTGTCAACGTGTTTAGTAGCAGGCCCCATTACTCGCCCTTGCACGTTCGTTGCAAGGAAATATTAGATAATTACAACTTACCTGTGATGTCCGTCATAGGAGTCAACTGTACGAAGTCCCACCTTGGTGCAGTAAACGTCCGAAATTCGATACATCCCTAGAGGCTGCAAAAAAATTGAAACGCCCTATATACAATACCAACAAATGTATTACGAGCTACGGAATACAAGGGCATCAATTTATCTATACCGACGGCTCTAAGACAACCAACGGTGTCGGTTGCGCTTTTTCATGTAATGGCATTAACCACCTTTTCTCACTCAACAAGAAGGTGAGCGTATTTACGGCGGAATTAATCGCCATAAAGCATGCCTTGCTTTTCGTGGAAAGCTATTACTACGACCGATATATCGTTTGTACCGACTCTCGCAGCGCTGTTGAAGCCCTAAGTAACGACTTCACCGAAGATGGGCTGGTACAAGAAATCAGAGCACACGTGGATTTTTTACTGACCAGGCAAGTTCACTTAGTGATAGCCTGGATCCCTGGTCACGTGGGAATTATAGGCAACTGCGAAGTCGACACTCTCGCCAAGACTGCAGCGGAAAGCAAGGATGTAGATAGCTCACCGTTCCGCTTACAAGACGCCAAACAAATCTACAAAGGCGGTATACTGCAACACTGGTGTATGGAGTGGGAAAATACAAACAGTCATTTGAAAGAGGTCAAACCAAAATTTGAAAGGTGGCCCAAGTACATGAGAAGACTGACCAAGTTATTGTAAGTAGGCTCAGAATTGGGCACACTAACATCAGCTGCCTCCACTTAATGAAAAGAACACCTAAACCGCGTTGTGATATGTGCAACGTTGAACTAAATGTCACACATATTTTACTAACGTGCCCTGTATACATCTACGCCAGAAGAATATTCAATTTACCGGACACCAAAGATAAATTGCTCGCAGGTGATAATAACATGGTTCGGTGCCTTATAGGATACCTAAAGGAAACAGGATTATACTCAAAAATATGATAAAATAGAAATATGCAGATGGAATTATCCTGAGTCAAATACGGCTGATGACCTTAGCAGTTTAGCCGTAACAACTAATAAAAAAAAAAAAAAAATAGTTATTGAAATTGAAATTGAAATTGAAATTGAAATTGATTTATTAAACAAAAATATACATTTTAGGTCCAATCAAGTCTGCAAGACTTCACGATTGTGCCTGTCGTTTACATATTAACGTAAATAAGATATAATTTTGTTACTTATAAAAATATTACTTGCACTCTTAATTGTATAATACCCTTTTACATAAATTTAAAACAAATACAGAAGATAAATAAAGAAATTAATATAAAGGCGACATTTACCATTTTGAAAAAATAGATTAAATGAACATGATATATTACGCAAAGAAACACAAACACAAAATTTTATACTAATATTAATATAAAAATACATAAGAAAAACATTTTACCCTGTATGGGTTTTACAAATCTCTAATATTTTTAGTCTGTATTCCGTGCGGATTACTATCCATAATATTTTTATTTTGAAGTGAATTTTTTTGTTTTTTTTTTGTGAGGTTGTAGACAAGTATTAATTAAAGTGTAGTGTTTGGTGTTTGAAAATTAATCATACAGTTCAAAGTTAATCGTATTTTCTTCAATTAGTTGAAATGTTATTTCCAATTTTAAGTAAATTGCTAGTCAATTTCCAAGATTAATATTAATAGTAATAATAGTAATAATAGTAATAATTTTTTTTTTTGTTTGTAGGAGGTGAAATGCATTTTACGCACAGTGTGTCGGACTCAATAAATTGACTACCGACTAAAACACTCTATACTCTTAGGCACTAACTTGGAACTGTTTACACATTACTTCAGGTTAGGCCCCTTTTCCATGTTTTTCCTTGCTTCTCATATGCCTATAAAGACAATTTAGCCATTTGTCATTTTGTTTCGATGTATACTGGTTTATACTCTTCTAATACTGTCCAATTCTATATTGTTCACTTATTAGAATAATGTCAATTCTTTTTTTTAAAGGCAATTTGGCGAAGAAGGTCATTTGCCTTTCTACTTCGATGCATATTTGCTTGCAGAATTCTTATAATTGAAATTGTCTTTTGCTTTTTCTAAGGCTTCTTTAAAAGCCCTACACTTTCTCGATCCAGATACATGGGTCACTTCAAAGGACACAGTCCTTTATCTATACATAGCAAACAAGGTGCTACAGTTTGGCACTCGTAGCTTTATGTCCAGATTTAAGACATTTATAGCAACTGTCATTCCTATCAGGACCGTTGCAGAGCTTGGCTACATGTCCATACCCTAAACATTTGAAGCAGCGTACTACGACAGCACGTCTGCGAACTCTACATACTATCCAACCAATTCTAATCTTTCCTAATTCAATTATTTTCAATGCAGATTTTTATCCATATCTACAATAGCTACCTTTTGTCCGTCGAGTTCATAGGAATCCATATCTTTTATTCCCACGGTGCACATAGGATTCAGGCTACGCACAACAGCGTTTTCTCGTAACACATTCTTAATCGCTTCACTAAAATTCTCTTTACTTTTGTGTTTGCCCCAAGTTCGAGCAAAACTCCCCTGAACGAGTTTTCTTTATAGACTTTATTTCAGCTTGTGATTCTTCTGGTTTTATAATAGTAATAATAGTAATAATAGTAATAATAGTAATAATAGTAATAATAGTAATAATAGTAATAATAGTAATAATAGTAATAATAGTAATAATAGTAATAATAGTAATAATAGTAATAGTTTATTGTTTATTGTTTATTTCTTTAATACATACAGTAATCGGTCCTACTAAGTCGTCAGAGACTTTTCAGTAGGTTCCGGTTATATTATATATACATGTTTCGTTTTGCATATTAACACATCTGTTTATTGGCGCTATCTGGGTTAGTGCAATCTTATATAGGACATATAAATTTGTGACTTAAGACTTAAAAATCTTAAATCTTAAAACACCATATAGTTTTATGTTATAATTACTCTTTTCTTAAAAGTATTTTCAACTTTTGTACAAATTCACTCTTAATTTCAACATTTTCAATCTCACTAATCTCGTTATACAGTTTCGGTATGACACACTTTAAGGTTCTTTCACCATATTTGTTGTAAAATTTCGGAATTACATATTTTTGATTTCTTGTTGGATATGGGTGATTTACAACATTTTTGTATCTACTATTATTCAAGTGATCTATAATGTTACAGTATTTATATAAACCTAGTGGCGTCAACGTGTTAGCTACCTCTAGTAATTTTTCATTATCCCTAGTGTTAGTTATCATTTTAATACTTTATATTGCAATTTTTAATTTTTTAATATGATAGGGTTCGATGCCCCCAATTACGTACACCATATTTCAATATTGATTCAAATAGTGTTTTATATGCTAAGATCATAATATATCTGTTTGCATATTGCTTTAAAGCGTACATACATCCAGTAATTCTTTTAAGCTTACTAAAAACTAGTTCTGTGTGTTTGTTATACTTTAGGTTGTAATCAATGTCAATTCCTAAATACATAGTGTGAAATACTTGTTTTACAACTACACAGTTACAGTTTGTATCGGACATTGTACATTTACAACTATGCTATTTTATTTTTAATGGATTTGATGAGCACATGTAGTAATAGTAATAATAGTAATAATAGTAATAATAGTAATAATAGTAATAATAGTAATAATAGTAATAATAGTAATAATAGTAATAATAGTAATAATAGTAATAATAGTAATAATAGTAATAATAGTAATAATAGTAATAATAGTAATAATAGTAATAATAGTAATAATAGTAATAATAGTAATAATAGTAATAATAGTAATAATAGTAATAATAGTAATTAATCCCCTCGAGAGCTGTCTTACCTTGTCGCGGTGAGGGGCTTAACCTGTGCACAGCCAGTGCATTGGGGAACTAAGAGTAGCTCAACACACATACACACACGAAAATTACTCGCCTGGGCACACAAGCCAGTGTGTTCGGGTACAGCTTATCATTCTACACTCAATCTCTCACACATAGCACACTTACCTTGTTTTTGTCTACTGTGTTCCGTAGTGCGGTGTAGTAGTCGTTCCACACAGGGCTTTAATGGCTACCCACGTATTTGTGCCGTGCGTGGAGACCCGTGCCGTAGGATGAAGTGGTCCTGGTCACTGAGCATTCCACGGAGCGTGTAGTCTCTGTGGAATCGCAACACGTCACTTTGGCCTGATCAATCGGCTGTGCTGTCAGGTCAGACTTCCAGTGGGGTGAGTGCTTGAGGTGCTATATCTCTTTGATATCCCTGGCGACATTATGTTGTCCCTTGTTGGACTCCGTGGTGGGTGGGGAGTCGAGGAGATGAACTTATATAAATTTTGTATGGATCAAAATAATGTCTCGAGGGTTTGTCCACTACCGTAAACGTGGATAGTGCTGGGGATGCACTCAACACCTCCTCGTCAAATCCTGCCGTTTCAGGCAGGTCGGAGACCAGGTGACGGGATTGTCCCGGTACCTACTCCTGAAAAGGAAAGATGGGCTCAACTTTGACAAGGTGAGCCCATTCTTGATTACAATCTTTATATAGCTCCTTTGGAGAATTAAAAATGGTAAAAAGGTCAAGGAAGGAATATTGGTTGAGACTCGTACCGAAAAGCAATCACGGTTTATGCAGCAAACTAAGATTTATATGGGTTGTCAATGGACATTGTACCACGGTACAATGAACAAATCTCGTGGTGTTATTTACGCCCAGATCTTCTGAATTGTTCAGAAGAAGATATGAAGCGAACTAGCGGAGCAGAACGTAATTGACGTCAGACGGATAAAACTAGAAGGGACGGCGTTCTGAAAGAAACGCCGAATCATATACTTACTTTTCCACACCTGTCTTACCCAAAAGATCAAGGTTGCGTTCTAATCGCTGGAGGTTCGCTTGTACGTTCCTTCGCCAATGAGGTGCTACAAGTGCCAAAGTTTAGTCATACTTCGGTAAGGTGCACCTCAACCCAAGTATGTATTTGTGGCAAAGTCCTGCATGAAGGTTCCCCCTGTGAGGAGCCAATCAAATGTGTAAATTGCCAGGGTAACCATTCTGCTAGATCGACGAATTGTCCTATATAAGCAGGAAATGGCTATCCAAGAAATCAAAGCTAGAGATAACATAAGCTATCTAGAAGAAAAAATTAGTAGTAGTACGCACCCCAGTGTCTGGAGTGTCGTACACGCAAATAAGTAAGAAGCCGGAAGTCAGCTCTAGTTAAGGAGCTGGTGCCAGAGTTATTAGAAGCCCTAAAGGAGCTTTCATACCAAAAGTCCTGCCCCAACTACCTAAACTAGGCGAATATGGCATCACTAACACTAGGCCCCGTCCCCGAAAAGGGTCAGAATCTAGTGTTAGTGTGAGATCTGAGGTGATGTCCATCGAAACGGAAAAGAGAGGTAGAAGTGCGTCCTCTACCAGTAAGGCGTCTATTGCTGACCACCCTGAATCCCAAAACAGTCAGCAGAAGAAAAAGAAGAAGGGTTGGCAAAAGGGGAGACCCCGATTGCCTCTCAAGCAGCCTAATATAACCCCACAGCACTCAGGTGATGGGGAATCGCAAAAGGTCTAATTTCTGTGATAGGAATGTGATACATTTATCTGTGATATTTTTGCATAAGTGTTGTTTGTCGAAATATTTATTAGTCCTTTGTCTATATACTTACCTATCTGTTTATTTATTTTATTGTGTGCTCTTTTAATTGTTTTTGTCTTTATTCATTTATTTATTTATATCTTTTAATGGACAAACTCTTACAGTGGAACTGTAGAGGACTGGTACAGCGTCACTGTGATATTATGTTACAAATGCAAGAGCACAACCCAATGTGCCTATGCATCCAAGAGACACACCTTAAACCTGGCTAACCTTACACCTTGAAAGGTTATCAGGTTGCCAGGAAGGACGTTTTCAAAAGAGAAGACGAAGTGTCTACACCTATGCCGCCTTAGGAAACCACACTTCGACCCTCTCTTGTACCTAAATAAAGAACCGATAGCATGTGTGTCTGAAGTTAGGTTCCTTGGTGTCATCATCGCTGCCAAACTATTATGGAGGTCACATAATAGACGTGAAGCAAAGATGTGACAAGAAGTTAAACTTAATAAAGTTCTCGCGCACACCAGGTGGGGTGCAGAACCGAAAGTACTCTTAAGAGTTTACCAAGCGATTGTACTATCGGTAATTGATTACGTGCATAGCATACTCGTCAGCCCGAAAAAGTTTACTGAAGACTTTAGATCGGATACACAACGTTGGAATCAGGTACTCTCTGGGTGCCTATCCAACCAGCCCGTTCCAAAGTCTCTATTGCGAACAGCTATACCACCGCTCGAAATCCGGGATATATACTGATGGCAAATTACTGACCTTTATAAAATCGCACTTGCCATCCAAACAATCGTATGCTATTCTCAAATGTAAAGCTATTCACCGATAGGAGAACGATTACACGACCAGCTGGAGTAAGTTTTCAGGAATACTTATCATGTATAGGTGTGAACGTATGCCGCCAGTACCACCAGCTACTCAACAAAACTTACCTCCGTGGACGGATGGAACACCAGTAACCCAACATCAACGTCCTCTTGCCAAACTTCATCTAAAACAAAAATACTAGCAAAGTGGCAAGGAATGTGGCAACAAATAAATACTCACCTGTCAGGTGTAAAACCGAAGTACGAACTCCTCTACTAAGTGTCGGTTTACCTCGAAAGGAACATATTAAACTACACCGGTTACGTCTAGGTCACAATGCACTAACCCACCAGCACCTCTTAAAGGGCGAAGATGGTCCGATATGTGCGGTATGTGATGTGCTGACTGTATCACACATAATACTGGATTGTCCTATGTACTACCTAGAGCGGGAGCAACATCAACCGCAAATAAATTTAAGAGACAATCTGGTGGAACTAGATGCTATAATAAACATACTAGACTACCTGAAAGAAATAGGTATTTATGAAAAGTATGATACAGTAGACAAGAAGATAATAGTGTAATGTATACTTACCTGTATTGTATCAAATTACATACTATACTTGTGCCATAAGTTTAGTGGATGGTGCTAATAGCCCCAGTAGCTGATGCACTGAGAAAAAAAAGAAAAAAAATAGTAATTAATAATTAATTGAAATAATTTATTTTTCATAATATATACATTCATAGGATCAGCTAAGTCACAAGACTTGTCAGCTGATTCCTGATTTAGATTAATACATTATAGTATGGTATATGGTTATCTTAGTTTTATGACGCCTATTGGAGACAGACGTGCAATCAATATTACTTTAGATAACAATTATATAGAAAATCTAATTCATATATTGTGTATAAACAAGATATCCTTGTATTCTTTGCTTATTACTTAATTATTCAGAATCAGTCTAAATTTTGAAGCCATTCTTTACATCTATTTTAAATTTGCTTATTCTAGTTGTATTTATACTTGATGGTACTCTATTAAACAAAATAGGAATACTACACTTCAATGATTTCTTGCCATAATTATTAAAGTAGTATGGAACGTAGATAAGCTTTCTGGTCGAATACGTATGATAAGACCTTATTTTATATTCACTGTTATAATAATTATTAACTAAATTTAAATATTTACAATACTTATTTGCTGTTAAAGTATTATACTTTTGTAACAATAATTTTTGTTTGTAGTTTACAATTGTATGTAATAGTAATAATAGTAATAATAGTAATAATGGTTGAATGGTTGAATGGTTTTTATTGTCTCCATAAATGTTTACAATTGTAGGTTCTAACTAAGTCTACAAGACTTATAGGTTGGAACCTTAATTATTTAATGAAATTATGTTTATTTACATACAAAATTAACTATGTCATTGACGCTAGCGCGTAACTTTGATGATGAGTTGTACTCTGTTAATTATAAAATAAAACACAAGCATAAAAAATGAAAAAACATAAGAATAGTTACTATTAAGTGTATATATACATTTGAATTACTATGGCTATCTTTTATGAATTACGTTGAAAATGTTTTTTAACTTGTTTTTTAAAGTGACCGATCCTGGTGTTACTTATTACTTCATTAGGTAATGAATTATACAGTTTGTGTATAGTACATTGCATTGTTCTTTCTCCATATTTATTAAAGTATGTTGGTATTCTATAGTAAATTCTTCTAGTTCTGTAGTCGTGGGCTAGTGGTATTTTGTATTGATTTTCGTTAAAGTTGCTAATCACATTTAAGTATTTATAAAATCCCTTTGGAGTTAAGGTGTCTGCTTTTTCTAATATTTCCTCTTTTGGCAGGTGCTGGTTTCCGTGAAGTAGCTTTAAAAGTTTATTTTGCAGTGATTCCAGTTTGTTCAAATGTATTGAGTCTGCACATCCCCATACTCGTACTGCGTATCTTATAATGGATTCTACGAGGGTTTATAATAAATGTTAATTGCATTCATAATTATTTAAAAATACCCTGTTA